>JBCFYV010005389.1:0-16516 GCA_039000515.1 Timema cristinae | reverse complement strand
TTTCCTGATCAGTGCCATCTTGAAGTAAGATGAACAAACAAAAGATGAAAAGAGGAGCACAATTTACAATTTACAACTTTGCAATTGGAAATAAATAGTAATTAGTGGCTGTCTCAAGAAGAAAATTAGAGTATAGCTCGAACGAATAATAAGACACGGTGCTAAAAAAAAGTCATCATAGTCCAATAGATTTGCCAATGTTTTGTTATTGGACATTTATTTTGAATAGGGGTATTTTTGAATGTTTTATGTACATTGTTTTATATACATTAATTAGTAATCCTTACAATTATATTTATATCTGATGTTACACAATTAATTAATGAATTGAGTTGGGTCGAATCTTCCATTTATCTTCAAAGTTTTAATCAGAATCTTGGAAAAAATGATGAATATAAGAGGAAATATAAATACAATATAAAATAGAAATAGTAACTAAATGTTAAACATTCATTTTTATAATCCATTCACTATCCATACATTCAGTTAAGTGTTAAACGACTGGTCTGGGATCTGGTTGTTAAGTTCGTCCTATAAATATAATAGGTTTTTGACAGTTCTAAAACAAATTTCAATCGAAAAATTAAAAGATACCTTTATTAGGCCTTACCCTCTTCCATTGTCATTTCCATCAATTGCTGTCTTCCACCCACATTAAAAGTGAAAATTGCCACTACTTGTCAGTGTATATTATCTGCCTTAAAATACTAATCATACCCCAAATGTGACGTAGTCGGCCGATTAGCACCTGCTGCGGCCCAGGCCTAGATATTAACTCTCAAAAGCTGGTGGGGAGAGGAGGTGGGGAGGTTCAGTGAGACGAGGAGGGATAGGAGAGCACATGGTCAGAGAAAAATGTATGACATTATTTCGAGTGTAAAGAGAGTGGATAGTGCATGTATCTATAAACGAGACCACCTCGCTGCTGTCTACTTACCAGAGATGTGGTGACACAGGTTTACAGAATGGAGATGCATAACACATGCCCTACTACCTAGTAGTGACAACCAGGACACATTTCAAGTGGTAGCAACCTATAAAGATGTGTTCTTTTAACCTTGATTTTGCGAGCAATGTTGGAGGGTAGGACCATCAACCACCAACCAATGACTATTCAGGTATAAGTCCATTCCTTTGAGTCAAATCAATCACGCGGTTAGGTACTGTTGTGACAGCCATGTGAGATGGAATGGGCTATGGTTGCAATTTAGCGCTTTGTGAATTTACAATAACATTTTCCTGAGCAAACGATTGCTACACATTTATCATGAAACTGCACAATTCATGAATCGGGCAAATTTCTGCCCATTTAATCAACTGGCTTCTCCTACTTACCATTTAACGAAGGGGAGAAAAATTGCATTAACTTGTGCCCATTTCATGAAGGATTCAAGATTCAAATGTAAATTAGAGCTTTGGATTCATAAAATACTAGATTCAATCCAACTTTAGCTTTAAGATATTATATTAAACTAACCCAACCTAACTTAATCCAACCTTCCATTCTAAAATGATTAAAAGTTAATCAAACAAACTTATAGACAAAACCTCTTCTTCTCTTGTACATTTCCCAGATTTGGCAACAAATAGTTCAGTTGATGAATTGAGTAGCAATTGGAGCTGCCTAGTTCATGAAATACCCAATTCATGAACTTGGCAGCACAAGCACTAAATAATTCATTAACTTTTTTACATCCATTACCTTTTCCAACCAGTCAAGCCATATATTTTCCACTACCGGCATGCTAGGCCTGTCATAACTTCATATTAAAACTCTTACTTAAGACTAGGACAGCCACAACATCCTGTTCCCGATCATTAAACCAGCACTGTGAAAGGGTAGACCCACATTTCACCAATGATAAATGCCAGGAATTGAACCCATGACCCTTATCTCAGTAGACAGACACGCTACTGACGGAGCTAAGGTGTCGGGTACAATTCATGAACTAGACTCCTTTTTTGCCAGTTTATGAACTGGTCAGGAGGAGAGGTCAGTTCACAAAATGGGCAGAAATTTGCCCGCTTCGTGGACTGGGCAAATTCAAGAATGGCGTGCAACACGTATAATCCGTCCAGGTAGTGAAGGAAGAGAATGAACAGTTTACCACCAAGGACCCACCTGCTGTGTCTCTTGGTTGTCCTTAGTGATGTCTGCATTGTCATGAAGACCATAAACTTCCGGGAGATTTCTCAAGGGCAAACTTCGGATGTATTCAATACATCCATTGAAGTTATTATCCACAGGTACATAATATATACCACTTGAAGAGAATGTGTAGCTGCAAGTAAACAAACATCAACATGAGTTTTAAAACATATATAAATAGATAATTTTAGCATCTTTAGAAAAAATAAAGTAATTTATACTCTGAAAATAATATTGAGCAATTATAGTGTTTTGATACATTTAAAAAACAGACTTGTTAGTTTTATTAGGAGAAACCTGAACATTTTGGTAGATAAACATATTGGAAAGTGGTGAAAAAATGTGTTTATTTTTAACTTTATGTTTGTTTAGTTATTGAAATATTAAATATTTTTTTCATTAATATGATTCTAAATTTTCTTCATCTAATCTTTATCTAATAAATATTGGAAGGAAGATAGAAGGGTTTAGCCTACAGATAACCATGAAAATGTAGACCCAAATCTTAACATGTAATACACAACTATTCTCAATAATTATAGGGGCACATAATGTGCCTTCAGCAGAATATAATATATTATCTGGGTGTCCAATGACCTGGGAAACCTGTAAAACAGGGAATTGTCAAGGAATTTGCTTGGTCAAGGAAAAGTCAGGGAATTTTATTAAATTTATGGAATTTTTACATTTTGTCTAAAAAAAATCCTCATATGTTGATTCACAATAGTAAAAATAACACTTTTCTTTCAGTTAATTCCTACCTGGAATCACTTTCACACCAATGTCCATGTTGAGCAGACTAATATCACTTCTCAAGGTCAACAAGTGAGTTTTGTGTCTTTCCACCCTTCTGCCCCGTGTCTTTAGAGAAAGTTGAGTCATGGATATTCACATGCGCAAATATTTTACTAGGCATACATTTTAAGTAGAAGGAACTAAGAATGTCTCTGTCTCACAACTATTTTTAGTCGTTTTTGCTTGAGGCAATCTTTTAATAGCTCACTATGATTTAATTGAAATCTATTTTCAACTTAAAATAGTCCCTTTCTCCGGAGGTGGAAATTGTTTAATCCCTTCAATGAGTGATACAATTTCAGAATGTGTATGTATCTAGATAAAAAAAACACCGCTATATTAATCTGTGATCTTAAAAAAATATTTTTGTAATATACTTAATATCAATATATATGGGGTCTGGAAAAAAGTAAATTGGATCGGGAAAATCTGGAAAAGTCAAGGAATTTAAAAATATAGTTTGGCTGGACACCCTAATTATTGAATGAACTAGGGGTGGAGAGTACCTGTTCAAATATGTGTTTTGATTTATGAGGGTAGATATTTTCATTAATATATATGGTATATTACACCTGGAGACAATCTTTGCAGTTGACACCACCAATCAAATAATTATCATAATTATCCCTCACAAATTATCAAACTATCTAGAGCAAGGGTTCTTAACCTGGGGTCCAAAACATTAAAAGGGTTGTGAAATTGTGGGAACAACAGCTTTCACAATGATCTGTCTCAAAAAATTAAATTTTAACTTTAACTTGCCTCTATTTTAGATGTATTGTATTTATATAAAGCATTAATAAAGAAAATAATAATAATAACAATAATAATTATTATTATTCTCAATTTTTTTTTATATTATGATAACTATATAAAAATCGCTTGATTTGCTATCTCATGCATTTTATACATTTAAAACATTATTCTGAGAAGCATCCATAGGCTCTCCAGATTAAGAAAGGAGTTAATGTTCCAAAAAAATGTTAAGAACTACTGAGTTAGATGTTTGTGAGTCCTATTGAGACCTTTTTGTTGTTGTTTGTTGTTCATTAGACCTTTTTAACCACTTAGTTACGGGCTTAAACATTTAAAGTTTACAAGTTACAATCAGAGCTGTTCTATAAAGAACAATGTGCGATATAACTGTTTCATTTGATGTGCAAGAAAGCACTATCGTGTTTGAATGACCTAAAGTAGGTTAGTATAGTGAGTGAGAGTTGAACTGCGGTCCTGCCCGTGTGCAAGCCAAAGAGCAAGACTGCGTGACCTGCCCTCTAGCACCACACACGGCAGTCCCAGACTTCAAGAGCGTGCAGTGACATCATACTCTACACTATTCCAAGTCAAGCTCAAGCAAGCTTATCAGAAACCTCCAAAGAATTGAGTTGAGCCAAGCTTGAATTCAATAGATTTATAACTTTAAGAAGGGAGTGTAGGGAAAACAAGATAAAGGCAGTATTTTGGCAGCATTCATAACAAAACATGTTTATGGTCAAAAGAAATCAAATAATTCACCAGTAGAAACATTGAGTTTAATTTTATTCACAGGGTGAACTCAACAATTCTTGTATATCTATCAAGGATGTTCTGGAATTTATTGAAAACTTTTTCTCTTAATATAAAAAGTTTATCATCTAACACCATACTGATAGTAGATTTTCAGGAACTATTCATGTCACCATTTGAAGAAAATTACACTCTATGTTTCTACCAATTAAGTTATTCATCAAGACGAAGTATGAAATGCACAACTCTTCCTAAAAGAGGAAACCAAAGAACATAAATGGGGGAAAATAATAATTGATAAACAAAGATAGGACACCTAAATAGGAACATCAAAAAGGAAAAATACTAACTGTTTTTGTAATCACACCACCATGATTGACCAAATAGCTAGACATTTTTCATTACTAGCCCTTGTTTTTCTATTCTGTTTGCTATAGCAATATGAACTTACTTTGGTATTTCTATGACATTCTTGTTGTAGAAAATAGAAAGCAGAGAAAGAAGGAGTCTACGATCCTTGTCATCTGTCACTCGACCGCCATAGTTACACTCCCCTGTCAAGTAGAACAAGGCTTCAAATGGAACCTCTTCATATTCATTCAGAAACATCTAAACACACAACAGGTATGGTCAGTTCAATCCAATTTTCTGAGATAAGTTCATGTTGACACAAACTGGGTCTTAAAGTCATAACATCATAAAAAATTAATAACAATAAATAAATAATAGTAATTAAAAAGTAAGTAAATAAAGAAAAGTAAAAGCATAAGCATTCATTCAAAAAGTATTTTTACATCATTAAAAAAAAGCAAAAACTATTTTTAAAAAAAGACAAAAAAAACAGGATAATTAAGTTTTAATATTTGGGGCAGAACAAAAGTAAATTAATTATAAATTAGTTCCTTAAATAACTATTTGAGTTTGGTTTTACATTTGAGATAAAAGATGAATTCGACAAACCTAGTATTGGTGCTATGGGTACAATGGCTAATAGTGCTCACCTTGTAAGATTTATTGAAGGAAAATAATGTTGGATAGCGATAACCCAATGGTCATGATAAAGGGCAGTCCTCTGAAATGTATACAACTTTTGTGGAATATTTTTATTGGTTCTTTATTTATTTCAATTTAGTCTGTATAATTTGTTTTTCAGGAGTTTACAGGCATTTTTGAGGGCTGGGAGGGGTAGATAAATAGTTATTTGTATGAGTAGTCTTCTTGAAAATCCAGTTTGTCTAAGTTATGTATGTATAAATGGGTACACCAAAATACCCCAAGGGCATATATAGTTTTATTCTGCTAGATCGGACATCACAGGCCTTAAAGTAAACTTCTTTTAGAGAGAAACCATGCAAGTTCAAGATGTGCCACCAAAATAATGCCATTTAACTTATTGCGTGCCACTCTAACCTGGCACTATGCAAGGTCAAACTCCATTGTCAGTAAACCAGGAAATGGAAGAGATAAGCTACTTACTCTACATTTTGCATACAATCCACTATCTTTGTTTTTAGCTTTTTTGTTTGTTAAAGAAAGATACAATTATTCGTCTTCAAACTGTGGTGGAGGGATAAATTTATCAAGAAAATATCCATAGAGGAATTCTGTGTACTAAATTCTTGCTCGAATGTAGTTTATGCCTCTTGCTTCCATAGTTCAATGTTGATTGAGTATAATAAACACATTGCCAAAGCTCTCTTGCTGGGATTATTATATTGCTATAAATATATTAATACACTTTCTTTCTGTCAGACTTACATTTTTAAACTTGTATAACTGTGTGATCATGCACAAAACACTTGGACATTACCTGAAGCTGCATAACACTGATGCGAAGGTCTGAGTCATTAAACTCATATGGAATGTTCCAACCTAGTGGTCCAAATTGTCGTCGCTCCTGGACCAGAGCGTGGAAAAATACTAAACTAAACAGAAGATTTTGCCACTCTCGGATCTTGTGGCAGCGGCCGAAGAACACTGGGTCCGACAGTGGATCATTCAAATAAGACCGCAGGAGATTGTTCTTTAAACCTTTTGGGGCTTCATTAGTCATTTTTACTCCTGAAACCAAAATATAAATTATATTCTACATCTGACATTTAATTTCCCATAGTAGAATTAAACAGAGTGGCTACAGATGGGGAAATTACGAAAAGTCGAGAAATGTTTTCATGTATGGAAAAACTGAGAAATATAAAAGAATTTATTTAAAAATAAAGAAAAATCAGGGAATATATATTTTTCCAGATAAAACATATTAATTTTGATTACTTTTACATTAAAATGCAAGTGAGAAATTTTGTTTCTGAGGTTCAAATAAAATTCATAGCCAAGATATGGTGTTCTAGTTTGAGATGGTTGTATAGTTTTTGTTACTATTTGCAGTTCCAACAGCCTCTGATGTGCCAGCATTGGGGGGAGGGAGTGTTTCTTGGACTTGTGATAATTCTGAAAGAATATGATATCACTTGGTATAAACCAGGGCTGTGGAGTCAAAACGCCAAGTATTTTACTCCGACTCCTCTATTTTCCTACTGTCCAATTCTTACTCCAGCTCCGACTCCTTCATAGACTGCTTTAGTATAGTAATTAGTATTACTAAATTTATCGCAGTAAAATACTCCAATAACTTAATGGGAAGTTTCTTTGACATTGTGAATTTATATTTAAATAAATTTGTTAGTCAAAATTACAAAATTTGGTCCTAAATAATAAAAGTAAGTATAAAGTACTGTTATATTATTATAAATTTTTCTTTGAGGCCGGAGTTGATAGTTGAATTCCGAAAGTTTGTGAACAGTAGTGATCATAATATAATACACAAGCTTAATTAGTGAATGCACAACTGAGAATTATTTAATATTATATTATATATATTATTTTGAAATTATTTTTAAAACCTTGACTTACCTATCCATCATTATGATTACAAAAATAGCATAAAAACAAAAAAATTCTCTTTTTTTATATATGTGTTTGTTTCTTGTAAACTTCGATAAAAAAAAAGTTGATTGTGTTAACAAGATATAATTATTATTCCACTCCACTAGGGGTATGAACAGGGCATGGGGGGTATAAACAGGGTAGTGAAGCGCAATACAAGTTGCCTACCTAGTGGTTACTGATCAGCTTCTCCTACTCATCCCTGGTCTCACCAACAAGTGGTGTACACCGGGGCCTAAGCAACCTGGCAAAGGTTGGGTTTAACCCCAGCGTAAACTAGATCAGGTGCAGACGAGAAACAGGAGACTGGTCAGGGCAAGCCCAACAGACTTAGAACAGGGCTTGGCCAGTTAGCTGCCAGCAAACCACCAAAATCTGAAAACTTTTAGGCAGCAGCCCCGGCACTCAGGTGTGGGTCATGACAGGCCTAGTAAGCCGGTGGTCGAAGCAAAATAGTGACTCGAACAAATCAAGTAAAATGCTGAACGGGAAACTTTAAAGACGACCACACACTACGATTAGGTACATTGGATATAGACACACTGACAGGAAGGGTGGAAGTCGGAAGAGCTTGTGGATTTAATGAAGGAAAGGAAGCTGAATATGCTTGGAATGAGTGAGACAGAGTGGAGAGGGAGTGGAGTGATAGAATTAAGAAAAGAATATACATTACATTGGACAGGGAATGATGAAGGAAGGAGAAATGGGGTTGGGTTTGTAGTGACGCTAGGCTGAGAAGTAGAGATGGAGAGAATAAGTGACAGAATAATGAAAATGGTTATTACACAGAAAGAAAAACAGTTAATACTGCAAGTATATGCCCCTCAAGCTGGATGCAATTTGGAGGAAAATAAAAATTTGAGTAAGAAATGTAAAGATACCTGGGAAAGGAAAGGCACGAGGTGATGGGGAACTTAAATGCCAAAGTTGGGAAGGATAGAAGATATTTTGAAGAGGAACTGATGGATGGGTAGAAAGAAATGAAGAAGGAAAGAGACGCCTGGAATTATGCTCAAGAAATGGACTGAAGGTCAGAAACAGTTGATTTAAGAAGAGCAGGGATACTCATAAGATAACACGCTATAGCTGTAATGGGGAGCAAAAATCCATAATTGACTATTGTCTATTAGATAGAGAAGCCAAGGCGTGCACAATGTACACCAAGTTCCTGCCAAGTGTGTCTTTGGACGGGGACCATAAACTATTAGTAGTCAACATGAAAGGATGGAGGAGGGGGTGCCAGATAGTGAAGCAGGAAAAGAGGGTAAAGATATGGAAGCTCAGCTAAGTGGAGGAGAGAGTGAGCATTCAAGCAAGAGTAAGAGAAGCACAACCAAAGGATGATATAAAAGGGGGAGAAGAGGAGTGGCAAAGGTGCAAAAAGTGCATGGTGGAAGCGGCAGAGGAGCTATATGGAAGAACTAGTGTAAAGAAGATGGAAGAAGGATCCATGGTGAAACAAAGAGGTAAAGGAAGCAGTGAATGCCAAGAACAAAGCCTTTAGAGAATGGTTCACCTAAAGAACAAGAAAGACAGAAGATGAGTATAGGGAGGAAAAGAGAAATGTAAAGAAGATATTAAGGGAAGGGAGCAAGAAAATATTGTATAGTCAAGTGAGCCAAAGGAGGAGGGAAAATAGCGATCCGAATGATGGATAAAATAGGAAGGATATTGAAGAGGGAAGAGGAAGTAGAGAAGCTGTGTAAATCATATTATGAGAGATTGTTGAATGCTGAGGGAGAAGGATTGGCACGAGAGGGAGAAGAATAAGAGAAGGAAATGGACGGAGAGGTGGAGGAGGAAGTAGCGGACCTAACCTGGAAGGAGGTAGAAGAGGCCTAGAAAAGGATAAGGAAGATAAGGAACCAGGAGTGGACGAACTCAAGGTGGAAATGATAACAGCAGCATGAGAAATGGATATACAGTGGTGATATAGAGTAGCAAGGGCAGTACGGAGGGAGAAGAAAGTGCCAAAGGATTGAACAAAAATATTATATTACCAATAGTCAAGAAGAAGTGTGAAAATTATAGTCATAACACTGAGGTGTCAATGCGCAAACATGTATGAAAAGATTCTAGGAAGGGGAGTGAGGAAAATTGTGAAGGGAAGAAGGAAAGAGGAGTAACATGGATTCAGAGAGAAGAGGTCGATGATAGATTTAATATTTGGAATTAGACAGTGTATAGAAAAAAGAGATGAGTTTGGAAAGTATCTGGTAATGACATTTATGGATGTAGGAAAAGCTTATGATAATGTGGATAAAAATAAAGTATGAAAAGCAATGAATGAGGTTGGAGTAGAAAGAAGAGTGGTGATGAGATTAAAGAATCTGTATGATAATAATGTGAGTTGTGTAAAGCCGGAAAGAGGGTGGACAGAGTGGTTCCAATTAATATATGGAGTCAAGCAGTGAAATTCCCTCTCACCATTACTATTTGTATTGGCGATGTAAATTATAATGGATAGAGTAGCAGGGAAATTGGGTGAGGAGAAATGAAAGCAATGATGTTTGCAGATGACTTAATGGTATGGGAGGAAAAGTGAAGAGGAAGTACAGGAACAGTTACAGGAATGGAATGAGGAGGTGAAAAAGTGTGGAATGAAATTTAGTATGGGGAAAAGTGAAGTGATGGTGATGACAAATCAGAAACTAAGGTCAAGAAAGGCGATCGAAAGAGAAACCAGAAAAGTGGAGGCCATGGGAATGAAGTTTTTGAGGAGCATGCTAGCTATCACTAGACAAGATAGGATTAGGAATGAAGATGTAAGGTCTAGAGTTGGGTACAGGAGGTACATGAAATAACAGAGGAAGCAAGGATGAGATGGTATGTTTGTGTAATGGGGATGGAAGGGGAGAGGATTACAAGAAGATTAATGGATACGAAGTATGTAGGGATAAAATTGCAAGGGAGACCAATGAAGAGATGGGAGGGACAGATAGAAGCAAGTGTGCAAGTGAGAGAAGAGTGGAAGAGAGTGCAGGAGGAAGAATGGTATAAGGACAGAGGAAGATGGAGGCGTTTTACTAAACAGACCCAGCAACAGGTTGTTAACAGTTCATGATGATAATGATGATGAATTACTATTCCACTCATAATAAGCAGGATTCAACAGACAAAAGGGATGAGAGATTGGCATGTCCTAATTGAATGAAATGTAAACAATTTGTTTTACAAATTAAAGTTTGGTTCAGAGTTGAAATATAAAAAACATCTTTCAATGAATCATGGTGAAAGAATAACTTCTTATATAACTTGATCTTAGGCGTGATAACATGCACATACTTCTTTTCATGCCATTTCAAGGCCATCAGTTTGTCAGTGCATTTCATTTCTAATTCTTCTTTTTTCAGATTGGTACTAAACACTGGCATAACTTTAATTTTCTCTTGCAGTTTCTTATGCATTCGTAGCCTGGCCATGAAGAATTTAAAAAAATGAAAACCTGTGTAACAGTTACTAACAAATAAAACGTGCTTCTTATCAAGGTAGTCTTTCAACATTGTTGTTACAACTGCACCTGATAAATCTAAATTATATTCTTCGTTGAATTTAGTTCTCGACCCCATGTAAGTAATTAAGTCCAAAATGTAGCAAGTTTTACAGTCGCATAGTACAAAGAGTTTGATTCCAAACTAATGCTGCTTTGTTTTTATGTATTGTTTGAAAGCAAGCCACCTTTTGAATAAAACTAAACTTTCATCAACACATAAATTAGCAAAAGGTATCAGAATATTTTTGAAATTATTTCTGAAGTGATTTAAAACAATTCTAATCTTGTTTAGTTTGTCATATATATTGGAATGTTAGTTGCCTGTAAAATGGATCATTCTCAAAATAATAAGATAGCTATCTCGTGACATGACCTGATGAAATATTAGAGCGTGCAAAATGGGCTCACTTTACCAATGCTCTAGAATGAATAAATGTTTGTTTCTAACCATCGGTAATGTCAAAGCAATAAAAACAAACATTTCCTTATACCGCAGTAAAACACCCTGTTGCCAATCGCACAGTTGGCGAATTGGCCATAAAAGTTTGGCAAATTTGAGTTTGCCAAGATTTCACACCAAATTAAACTTTTTCCTGAGGATGTGTGCTGGGTGTAACTTGATATTTCCTACATTACCCTTTCTGGATAAGTCATTAAAGCCACACTACCATCCAATACTCCCTTTCATTCTCTTTCCCATACACTTGGTTTCATCTCTGCCCTAAGAAAAAAGGATTGTCAAATTTTGCATTAAATAGTCTTATATTTTCATCATTTGCACCTGAGGCCATTGTAACTGAGTAGTCAAAGTGTACATGTTTTGAATAAACATGTTCAAACAGTGTGTGTTGTTTTAAATGTTAGATTGGGCGACATAATTATAACATTTTTTTAACAGTGTGTGGTAAATTTCATCTCTAATTTATTACACCTGTGGCTACATTGAAAAATATGTTGCCCACCTCTGCCTTATAGTTTGTGTCGACCCACTTTCTCAACCTGGATATGATTGCTTGTAAGATATGTTTCTTTCGTCTGATATTTTAGGTAAAATAACCTAATTTACAAATAGATAAAATAAGACCATTCTTAGGATTCCGTATCCAAATTGGGTCCCGACATACCTGAGTTCTGTGATTTGAATGGGTGAATAATCAGTTCAAATGTATAATTTGTCCATGAAAACTGCAAAACAAGTTTTTTTTTTATTCGTATCATTCCTTTCAGGTTGAAGCTGAGCATCACTATCACCTCTCGACACATCACCTATATTATAATTTTCCCTGTCAAAACTATCCAAGTTATCGTCAGACTGAGTTTGCTCAAAAATATTGACAATCAATTTGGAAGAAAATTTTCACTTGTAAACACCTACCCACTATTTCAACAACAACAGCAGATTGAATGTATATTTCAAAAGATGTGAAATGTATTTGTTGTGCTATTATTTCTGACAAAAAAAAAGAAAGAGTAGAAACTGTAGTTTATATAACGGTGGATTAGTAGCAGAAGTGTTTATAAAGAATTAGAAACAAATCAAATATATTTTAACGCACTGATGGTGACAAGTTTAACTCAAGCGTAGCACTGGAAGAGTGAGAAAACTCTAGCGCAGCAGAGCAAAGGTTAATAGCCATTTGGGGAAAACACACACACATATATATATATATCTCACCATGTCTTACTAATTGTTCAGATTATACACATACATGATCATTACTCTAATGAGATAGGGATGAGGAAGGAAGCATTTTAGAGGTGATCAAACCACATTTGCATGGGAAGAGAGTGGAAAACCATTTAGGAAAACCACTCTCAGTAGACCTTACCAGGATTCTAACCCCAATGTCCCCATTATCAGCAGGCCAGTCTAACACGGGAGTGACGCCTTAGACCATTTGTGCACTGAAGCACTATGTACACATATATTAATTGTGTTAAAAGAGCATGAATTAGGAAATTATCAATCCATAAAAACTGTAAGAGTGTTTATTTAGAGGGAGAGTGGGAAACCATTTAGGAGAAAATACCCTCAGTACACCCGACCTGGATTTAAACCCTGAGCTCCCTGTCCCTCGCAATCCAGTCCAAAATAGGAGTGACAGGTTAGAATCTGTGTTTCTGAGCAATAAAAAACTACAAGAAACCTCTGCTCCATTATATCACATTTTACTATTAAAAGTATGTAGAACTAAAGTAATTTATAAATATATGATATAAGTCATTGGGTATAGAGAATATTAGCCGATACGTTATACTCTAATACTGCGATTATTTCCTCACCATTTTGAAGAATGGATACAGGGAAGTCTGGTGAGGGGTAGCTGGTGAGCCACAATCTAAACTTGTTGTGTGTGTTGTCAGGTACGATGATGTCCTCACATATTCTGTCTAACTCCGGCATCCAACTGACAGCAAGGTGACAATTTTGGAGCACTACCCAATGGCCAACTAAGATGGCTTCTTTGATCATAGCTGCCGCTCTTGGACCCTGAACACAATCGACAAAGCACACATGTAATAGGAGAAGAGCAAGACATTACATCCCATAGGAGCAATATTCAGTCTCCTTACCTCATGCCCAATAGTAGCCATGAGTTTAGATATTATAATGTGCGAGAATTTATTTTATCGAGTACTTTGGTAGCAGGTAGAGGGGCTGCCATTTAGCCAACCCTCTCACTCCCAGACCACCCAGCTGGAATCCAACTGGCCAAGCCCTGTTCCAAGCTTGTTGCTTTTGTCCAGATGGTATGGGCATGTAACAAGGATAGAAAATGACAGGATGCCAAAGAAAATGGTGGAAATGAAGTATTTAGGAAAAAGACCGCAAGGGAGGCCAAGAAAAATGAGGAGCAGATAACAGAATGTGCAAGTGACAAGAAAAGAATGTAAGCAATTATAGAAGAAGAATGCTGGAAGGATAGAGGAACATGGAGGCATTTTACTAAATTGACTTGACCACAGGCTGAAAACATTTGATGATCGTGAATGTTCGTGAGATGATTCTCTAATATAACCTCATAAGTCATAACCAATAGCAGCCATGATTTGAGACATAATGTGTATTAGCTGATTCACTAACATAACTTAATATCCAATAGCAGCCAGAAGTTAAGACATTATAATGTCAGGTGTTAAACCACTTACCTGTCCTTGTCCCAGAGAAATGGTCTGAAGATCTTTTGCTCAAACCCCTGGTCACCCGCAAATTTAAGCAGACCTGCCATGGGGTCAGAGCCGGGGGACAGAATGAATACGAGAGGGGAACAGCAGTTGGAATCATTATATGACTCCGCCAGATCAAATGTTGGCGGCTCAATGTACTGCTGTCCCATGTGATCCACAATAAAACCCTTCAACATAATATATATACATATACACACATATTTTTGAAAATAATAAAGACAAATCCAGATTAGAAACCATTAGCTTGTTGCACATTTGTATTGATTAATTTAATACTTCATATTTAATAAAACATTATTTTTAAATAAACAAAGTTACAAAACTTAGGTTGATAATATAGATTTGCAATTTTCTTGTTAACTAAAATCTCAGAGATTCATTAAGCAACCACTTTATATTATGTATTTTGTGGTGACTAATCAGGGAGGTTTTGGCGAAAAAGAGAGGAGTCAGAATAATCCCACAAAGAGGGTAGTTGATAACCCTTTGTGCCCTACTTGTTGCTGTGCATGACCAGAAAGATATATTTAAAAATGGAGACACTTTCTACGATCTGTAGTGCTTCCTTCAAAGTTGTAACTCCAAAACCAGAAAATTCATGTGTTGCATTTTTTGTTTGGCTTTGTACTCAGCCAAAAATTTCCAAATATGAAATTACTCTACACATCATAAGAAGAAGATTTTTTTCTGATACTGAATACAATTGTTAGAGAAATCTTTGAAACTTCAGTAAATAAATTTACTTCAAGGTCATTGTATTCACTAAACTATTTACAGCATTTTCCCCCATTATTATAATTAAGCACAAGAGTGTTTGAAGCTGCAGCACTATGGGTTGGTAAACTTAGAATGCCAATATCTTCACTATCATTACTATTCAAATAAATTTCTTACTACTACTAGGAAGATACACTAAGAGCTTAGGAATGTTAAAGTGTGTGTAAATATACTTTTTTGTGTTTTTACTTTTAGTTTTGCTTTATTGATTACAATTCAATTATTTAATTTATTTTATTTTAAATCACTATCGGAAGTTTTTATCACCATTTCATTTCTCAAAAACAAAAATCACTTTCATTTATACTATCATCTCTAATTTTCACAACTAATTCACCCTTTCTCTATCGTATAAAAACTTATTTTGCAAAGCTAGTACATGATGGCTACTCTATACAGATATTACCTAGGTTTTAAAATTATTTATTTATCAAGATAAAAACAAGTAAACACACTCACACACAACATTATTTTGAAGAATATTGTTTTAAAACTGTATGCACTTAAGGAATATAAAGGTAAATGATAATTAATATTTAGTTAATATTTATTACAAGTTAAAAAAAATTAAACTCACTATAACTTATTATGTTATGCTTCAAATGAATAATTTTTATATATCAAACAAAACATTTTATTTAATTCTTTTTAAATATAATGCATGTTCTTTTCATTGTAAACTATTAATTATATTGTGATTTTAAAGATATATTTAAAAAAAAATTAAATATATGATTTTTTTTTAAGTTTTAAATTGTACTAAAGGGTTACATATTAATATTATCTATTAATTGAACTAAAGATCGACGTGACTCAATTTCAGGAAGGTTTCTAAGAAGATTGCTTGAGCTCGGCTTGCAGACTTCTATCAAATACCCAATCCCCTTTATTTTAATGTTTCTAACAATTATTTACAAGGTTTAGTAACAAAGCGAAACTCTTGTTACCGTGTTTACACACCTGTACAGCGGGGACCACTTTGTCTGGCCTCAAACTGCGCAAGATGACCAACTTATCAAGTCCCCAGCCCTGGTCGAATGGTGGAGGAGGGATAGATCTTGAGGGTTTGGATCATCATAATATTCCTTCCACGCTGATATATTTGAGTTTACTTCCTCCTTGAGGCCATTCAGGCTAGAGGATGAAAAATTTGATAATTTTGCACACAAAAAAAACCCGTTAACACCACATCTTACAACTCTATTAGGTTAGATACACATGTACTATTACACTGATGACGTTGCTCGATTCACACTCCCCCCTGTTGAGTTCTGAGAGAATGAAACCTAGGTCGGGAATGAGCGGTAACGATCAAATTTCTTCAAGAGACATTCATTACCTTTTGTCCAGTGGAAACAATGTAAAGGGTGAACTAATTTAGTATTTTCATTGTAAAAGGTATATTGTGTTCGTTTCCTTTTATATGTTTCCAACAATCTTTCCTGTACTTTCTTCCAAATATACAAAGTGGATAACATTGTAAGACATATTTCAGGATTGGAGGAGCTTGGGTCATAAATTAAACAATTTGTCGGACTGATTTCTTGCTCAATACTCATGACTTTTGTTGAACATTTAAAATTATTTCTAAAATAGATTTCCCAGGATTCTACGGTGAAGGACAAGCAAACACTTGCCTATCCAACATGTGTGATGTAGGAAAA
>JBCFYV010005388.1:0-16086 GCA_039000515.1 Timema cristinae | reverse complement strand
TATATTTTTCCCATTTCATAAAAATAATTATAAAAAATTTGATTTAAAAACACTTGGCCTATGAAAGTTGGTTTTGATAATTAAAAATTGCCAAGTGTTAATTTGCTTTTTGCTATAATTTGGTCCAAGAATTGATTTTGTCGGGTGATGTATTTTCCCATTAGTTAAAGAAGGTGTCGAAGTGGGATGTATTTACGGGGTGGAAAATTTTGAAATGTTTAATTTATTTGTGATTTTTTTGTAAACAAAACCCAGCTTTTTTGAAGTGTTAAAAAATAGGCCTATTTTGTGTGCAATAAAAAATATGAAAATTTTTTTTAATATGAAATCACCTAAGTGTTAAATAATAAATGTATTTCCGAGGGAAGGACCTCAAGGGGAACATACATAAGTACTTTTATTTGAACCATTGTTCCCCCTTGGGAAAATAAATTTAATTAGGAGCCCATATAAATTTGCTCCATGTTAAATGACACTCCCGGAAAAAAAAAAGCCTCATCCTCTTCAAAAAATGTTTTTTCAAATTTTAAATTTTAAAAAAAAAGTTCTAATTTTTCAAGTCCCAAAAAGAAAAAATAATACAATAAAATAAAAAGATAAAAAGTGTTGGCTATGAATGTTTTAAAATAGATACAAAATTTTGTATCAAGATTTAAATAAAATTTTCAGTGTTTCTTAAGAGGAAATTTAAAAGTTTTTTTAAACTGTACAATTGAAATGCGCGCTATTTTTTGGGAAATTTTTTTTTTTTCTCTCTTTTTTTTTTTACTACTTTTACAAGCACGAGACTCGCCACTCACTTGTTCATCATATCTGCGCATGCGTTAAAATAAATCATGGCTGACATCCAAAATAAATAGAAGAGTCAACAGACCTCTTGGAAGGAAATTAATATGTTTTAAAAAAAAGTAAGTGTTCTTCCTTAGGTCAAAATTAATTGTTTAAATTATTTAAAACAGTGTTAGATGTTCTATATTCTGTCCTTTTAATTTATTTTAATGGATGCAAATAGTATTATTTGTCACGCCGGCGACACAGCATGTTTCAAACGAAAATAAACCTGAAACTATTTACAAAGCTTGGGAAAAAATAAGGAAATAAATGGTAGGGTGGCAAATAACGTTACAATGTATATCCCGAGATCTTTGATGGTGGGTGGTATTTAACTTCACCTAATTATCCCTCGGGATTGCATAGCATCTTTGGCTGGATTATAATTGGGCGAGTAGGACCTCAACCACTTATTACTTCTATTGTCTAGTCGTTTTTTAGTCGCTTGATAGTGTTTTGCGACGCTTTTGGGAGGTGGAAGAGTTACCTGTGACTAACCACATTGACCCTGATGAAGCTATATGTGAGGCACACTATGTGACAACACACACTCGTGACAATGAAGGTAGATACATTGTACGGCTACCTTTCAAGGATGCACAACCAGAGTTGGGAGAGTCACGTCAACAAGCAGTCAAGAGACTCACTCAGCTGGAACGCCGCTTAGCTCGTTACCCACAAGTGAAGAAACAGTATGCGACCTTTTTAAAGGAATATGAAGTACTCGGTCACATGCAGCGCATTGAACCATCAATGATCTAGGACATTAAATACTATATCCCACATCATTGCGTATCCAAGGAATCTAGCTCAACCACAAACTGAGAGTGGTATTTGACGCTTCTGCAGCAACATCATCGGGTAAATCACTGAATGATACATTATTGAAGGGTCCCAAACTGCAAAGGGAAATTGTGGAAATTGTTATGAATTTTCGATTTCATTCCATTGTGCTCACCGATGATATATGCAAGATATATCGACAAATACTTGTCATTCCGGATGACCGACATTACCAGGTAATACTGTGGCGTGAATCCCCCGGTCAACAGATTCAAGAATATCAATTGAATACTGTGACTTATGGTGTAACTTCAGCTCCTTACTTAGCGATGAGATCCCTGCGTCAGCTCGCTTCTGATGAAAAACTTCGTTACCCTCGTGCTGCTAAGGTCCTTTGTAGGGACATTTTTGTTGATGACATAATCACTGGTGCTGATTCAGTGGAATCTGCTCTCAGTTTACAAACCGAGTTGATTGAATTAATAAGCCTAGGAGGCTTCCAACTTAGGAAATGGTCTAGCAACCACCCTGAAGTATTCAATGGGATACCAAATGAACACCGTGGAGCTCCCCTCATGTTTGAAGAAGATGGAGATCAAGTAATTAAGATATTAGGGTTGGAATGGGACCCCACATCAGATTCATTCTCTTATCATGTACATCCTTCTGAGGTTACAGTAACTAAGAGGGTAGTTCTCTCAAATATTGCTAGAATATTTGATCCTGTGGGGTGGCTATCTCCAGTGGTGTTCTGGGCTAAGGCGTTCATGCAGACTTTGTGGACCCTAACACTTGATTGGGATGAACCACTTCCACCAGAGCTCGGACAAGGGTGGCAAAGGTTTTGCTCACACTTTCATGTTCTTACACATGTCAAGATCAACAGATTCATATCAACCAGTGATGCTATTAATTGTCAGCTTCATGGATTTTGTGATGCATCTATCAAAGGATATGCAGCAGTCGTCTATCTTCGAATTACTACGTTTATGGAGAAATTAAAGTCAACAACCTTATCGCAAAGTCAAGAGTAGCTCCGGTTAAGAGTTTATCTCTTCCTAGACTTGAGCTTTGTGGGTCTCATCTCCTAGCCACACTTATGGAGTGGGTACAGCAGAACCTTGAACAACGATTACAGGTGTCAACTGTGTATACTTGGTCAGATTCTACCATCGTTTTGGCATGGATTCAAACTTCACCACATCTTTTGAAAACATTTGTTGCCATCAGAGTAGCCCAAATTCAAGCAGCAGTACCAGGACAACATTGGAGACATGTCCCAACTAATTCAAATCCGGCTGATTGTACATCCAGAGGCTTACATCCTGAAGAATTGACAAATTTCCACATCTGGTGGAAAGGACCAGATTGGCTGAAACAACCCATTAGTAGTTGGCCCGAGCTCCCTGAGGTGACTTGCCAGGTAGAGGTACCTGAGTTAAAGGTTGTAACGGTTACCAGTCTAGTAGCAGAAGCGAATACCTGGTGGTCTGACCTGCTCAAACACTTCTCATCATGGGTAAGGTTGCAACGACTCATCGCATTTTTAGCACGGTTTATTCATAACTCCAAAGTGAAGAAGCAAGATCGTTGTAAAGGCCCATTGTTGTCCAAGGAGCTCAATACAGCCCGAATGGTATGTATCAAACAAGTTCAACAACAAGCTTTTGAGTCAGAACTTGAAGAAATAAAGAAGGGTCGGGAATGTTCACCCCGCGTGAGGGGCCTAAACCCATTTCTCGACCAGGATGAACTACTGAGGGTAGGAGGTCGCTTGCGACACTCTTCACTGCGGTATGACACAAAACATCCTCTTCTGTTGCCGAAAAATAGTCACATCACCGATATCATTGTTGATCACTACCATATATCTCATTTTCATGCTAGACTTCGAACAACCCACTCACTCATTCAAGGACAGTACTGGATTCTCTCAGCATGCACTGTTATAAAACCCGGATCTTCAAGTGTATGAGATGTTTTCGATTTAAGGCACCTGCTCTCCAACCATTCATGGGGGACCTCCCAGCGATGCGTATGCAGCAATCAAGACCATTTGTCTGAGTTGGAGTGGATTATGGAGGACCCTTCCGGATGAAATCATCTGAATTGAGGAATTCTAAGGTGCTCAAGGCTTATTTATGTTTGTTTGTGTGCTTGACAACTAAGGCAGTGCACCCTGAGGTGGTATCAGACCTAAGCACAAGGGCCTTTCTTGATGCCATTCTTCAGTTTATTTCCCTTCGTGGTATGTGTTCAGATATTTATAGCGATTGTGGCACAAATTTTGTAGGTGCCAATCGCCATTTTACAGAACTACAAAGGCATCTAGAGTCCCATACTGAAACCAAAGTGGTAACAGATAAACTTTCGGTCAAAGGCATAACTTGGCATTTCAACCCACCTTCAGCTATACATTTTGGTGGACTATGGGAGGCTGGTATCAAGTCGGCAAAAACTCACCTAAAACGAGTGGTGGGTGATCAGACACTTACCTTTGAAAGGCATTCCACACTCTTCATTCAAATTGAAGCAGTGCTAAATTCCAGGCCACTTTGTGCTCTCTCTGCGGATCCAAATGACCTTGATCCGTTAACACCAGGACATTTCATAGTGGGTCATTCTCTCACCAGACCACCCAAAGAGATCGTAACGGAGCTGCTGACCAACAGGTTGAATCACTTGGCAGTTGATACAACAAGCCTATCAGCACTTTTGGCAAAGATGGTCAACGGAATATAGCCATACTCTCCAACAGTGACAAAAATGGGCTACAAACAAGGCCAACTTACAAAAGGGTCAGTTAGTCTTGATAAAGGAAGACAATCTTCCCCCACTCAGGTGGCTGATCGGAAGAGTAGAAGAGGTGTACCCTGGAAGAGATGGGATAACGAGAGTCGTAAGTGTCCGCACCAAGCATGGGACCCTAAAACGACCGGTTGTCAAATTATGTCCACTTCCTAATCAATAGAAGGGATGCAATTTTTTGTAAATATTATTCTGTACATATCTTTGTTGTTGGTTTGTGTTCTTAAAAACTCATTTTAGTTTTTGGTGGGCGGTAAACACTGAAACAGGTATCCGGCCCGGAGGACCAAAATTATGTAGCGTAAATCACAAGAACTGAAAACTAAAGAACCTCTGGAGGACTAGTGTTACGAACACGGACAAATGGACTGTATGGTGGAATGGGAATGGGTAGAGGCAACTCACCTTCACTTTATGTTGTCTGATTGGTGTTGTCTTGGAGTAGTCAATTTGATTAACACACGCACACGAATACTTGAGATTGGACCGCTTTCAGGTGAAAGTTCACGGAACCTATAATCATCACTTATGGGTCGATCAAGTCTCAGCACACGACTCACTAAATCAGCAGAACGAAAACCGCGCCAGCGACACTAGGCGGGAAAACAATAGATCTTAGAGGGGTCCAGGTATGTTCTTGATGCCTCCAAGAGTGAGGAAAGGTGAATGAAGGTGGAAGGAGTCAATAAAATATAAGAAAATACCAAAAAACCTTCTAAACCACAACAAAGGAAATCAGATCACAAGACCAAAAAAAAAACTAACTAAATTCTAGGCATAGAGAACCTAGATAAAGGAAGCACTATCCAAAGAGATAGCATAGAGGACAGAAACATGAAGTAGAGACTAATGATACTAATCTAACAATAAACAATGCACAAACACTAGGTTTCATTCCAAGTCTGATGGTTTATGAGTGACTTAATCTCTCAACTTAACCGTATCATTCTGTAACTTGAGAGACTGGAAAGCTTCAAGTACTTAAGAAGTGTGGTCAAAGAAAGGAGAGGAAACGATAGAGAAATTGTTGAGAAAGTGAGGGAAAAGGAGGCCCTTTACAAAAGTTTCAGAAGTTGGTCTTGTGTGGAAATGTGCTGCACAAGTGCAAAGGAGTGATGTACCATGTCTCAATATTGCAGTTTGCATTAAAAACCTGGGTGATGAAGGAAAGGGATTAAAGCAGGATAAAGGTATGCAATATGAAACTTCTGAGGAGTAGGATGGCAGTGACAAGGATGAACAGGTTGAGAAATAAAAGGGTGTGATAAAGAGAGAGAGATTAAAGGAGGAACCCCTACAGGATAGGTTAGAGAGGGCGTGATTGTGGGAAATTGGCATGTGAAGAGAATGGAATAGGCTAGGATTCAAAAGAGCTGGTGGGCAGGAGACCAAAGGAAGACCCAGGGACAGGTGGATAATGGACGTGCGAAGGAATATGAAGTGGAGAGGAGTGGATTGGGCCAGCGTGGAGGAAGAAATCTGGTGGGGAAACAGAAGAAAATGGAAAGGCATCATGAGCCAGGCAAATCCTGGCTGTGACAGGGAAATTTGCATGATGATGATGATGATGATGAAAAGAAAGGAAGGAAGAAAGGGAAAACACATGCTCATATAAGGGAGACCTGAAATACACACATATTTACTTAAATACATACATATATGCATACATAGAGACAGGCATACATATATACATGCACACATGTAGATATTTATAAACATATATTCATACATACATACATACATATTTACATTACAATATAATTCCTACAAGAGTCTAAAATATAAAGTAAAAGTAATCTTCCCATGGAGCCATGAGTATTTGTTTTCAAATTAAGGCATCAAACAAATGCGTCCTTTGGTGTAATTTAATTCGTCAATAAATTTACAAAACTTACCAAGTATATAAAAGTGTCTCATAACTATGTAACTTTCTTCTTTCTCCAGTATTCTCATCCATTAAGGGATCAAATATTAGCCAAGGCCCTCTGTTTTTGCACACTCTAAATTTGGATTCCGCATACCCAGTAAAAGACCAACAATAGTGGAGAACAATAGGAAAAAACTGTGGTAGTACTTCCCAGTAAATATTATAAATACCATATCTTTGAGGAGCGTTCGATAGATGGCACTGTGTGTAGAGCTCATGGGATATAATTTATTAAATACACGTACCACGAATTTGTAGTTACTATATAACCAGATATATATTTAATCAAGTATCGAGAGGAATAAATTAAACAAAAAAACTTTCTTTTTGTGTCTTACTCAGTTTTAATATGTGTTTCATGCATTTACAATCTCTTTCAACATTCTGATGTTATTCAGTCAATAAAGATTTTTAAAATAGGATTGTGTTTACGCTACGCTTCAATTTTAAAGGCTAGGTAAAAAAGTTTGAATTATATTCTTCTTAGAGATTGTTGTGGTATTATATAATTTAAAAAAATAAAAATATTTTCAGAAATATTTTGACATTAATAAAGAGTATCCTACTAAATGAGACTGTGAGCGATGAGTAGATTTAAAAATTGAAGTACTATTGTTTTCTTCATCAATACTTATAGTAAATTTATATTATAATTAGAACGCTTTCATATAAATTGATCAACTCCTTATCATAAATTAATGCTTGGCAAAATTTTATTTTTATTAACCCGATACTATGACGCTCATATTACTTTTAATTAATTTGAAACCACTTTTAAGAATATGTATTTAAATATATTAATTAATATAATTACTTTGACACATTTTTTAAGCTACTAGTCTTGTTTACAATTATTGATTTAATGTTCTTATTTTGATATTTTTATTATTATTGTTATTTAAAGTCATCCATCATCAGTGGATACGTGGACTAAATGGTAGGCTGTTATCTACTCTGCGTTTCTGGTTACTTTGTGGTCGGAAATCAGATACTGATAGTATTTTATTTTATAATTATTTTAACTTTCCATTCACGCAAATACTTTTAACATTTCAAATAAATTATTTTTTATCATCTACAACACTTTAACTTAATCAAGTATGTATAGTCCAGATTAGTAATAAAACGTGGTTAATAGACATATTACATTTTATAGATTGTATTGTTTTATAATTTTGAAATTGTACTTTTGTAGATATTTGTAGGCAAAATATGTTTTCATTTGATATAATATCAGTAGCCCGGCGATTAATGGGAACAGGGCTCTGGTTGAAATTGGTAACGTGACCATGCCTCCTCACTACTCTGATTGGCTGTTGGTTATACCCCTCCCACTTCCGCCCCCTCCCCTACTCCTGATCTCTTTTTCCGTGTTCCCAAATGATTATTACGAAATTTTCTCCCCTAAAAACCCCTTCACTACCACCACGGACAAGTTGGTTCTTGATGATTGTTAATTGATTGCTAATTAATTATTGGATAGGTTTGGGGCGTTGTAGTTTATTTATTTATTTGGGGGAGCATACAGTCCGTGACGTTTCAGCATGAGGGCGCTGCACGAAACTCTCGCTATGGCTGTGTTGTGTAGAATGGGGAGCATCTTCTCTACTCACCCGCTTACCAAGTAGTGACCACTGCGCATCACGGTGCGCACCTTCCCCTCCACCAGGGTTTTTTCCACTGATGTGCAACCTTTATGAGTAATGGGTTTTCCCGATGTCTCAACCCGTTATGTGGTAATGGGTTTTCCCCGGTGACTCATACGTGGCGCCAGTTTGGCGGGTCGACAAGACAAGTTGGGACAAGAATAGATCGTAACCATGAATGATGACGCAGTGGGTTTTCCTGGCGCCAGTTTGGCGGGTCGACAAAACAGGTCAGGACAAGAATAGATCGTGCCCTTCAAATAGGGTGCAATGGGTTTTCCTTGGCGACAATTAGCGCCCAACAAGACGAGTTGAGACAAGAATAGATATTGAAATCAATTGACCCGGGCAACGAGTTTTCCCGATGACGTCATCGCAACCCTGGTGCCAGGTTGGCGGGCAGACAAGACCAGTTGGGACTCGTAAGGAACAAACAGTGAATAAAACACAGATATTACAAATATATATACTTATTATACAGAAATTAAAGGTTATACAATTATACATTTTTACAGGAATGACGCATATATTCGTTCATACGTTTTTCTACAGTATCTCTTAGATGTGTTAGTAAAATTGTTTTTAGTTCACAATCCAGCATGTAATAGTCCAAACCGACGACTTGACGTGTATAGTAGGTAGCATTGATAAGATCCAGGTTTTGATGTGCGTTTCCACCATAGGCTGTTCTAGATCGACGACATTCGTCGATTCTGTTAGCGTGTCACACACATCCACGACAGTTTTTCGATCAAATCTTTGCAATAGCGTGCGATGGGTGTCAACCCCATGTCCCGTCAGTCGACGGCGACGTCGATGAGGTCCCACACATCACATAGACTCGCCCAGATAGGTGCTAGTTAGGCGACCCGTTTGAGTCCGCGTTTTGTCTCTCGCAGATGACGACCATACGGTCACCGCACATGCGTCTCAGAGAGATTTCATGATTAGTCAGACTAATCTTTTGAGGAGGTTGCGGGTTGCTGAAAAACTTTGATATGACCGACTTGTAGCTGCCAGTACTTGCCACTATGTACTGTTAAACACCGCACAGTTCCCTCCAAAGTTTTCTAGCTCGACATAGGGCGTAAAGTTGTTCTTGACGCTCATGCCGACAATGACTCGCTTGGTGTCAACTCCGTCCAGCAGGAACAAAGTGTTGAAAATAATGGTGGTGGCGAGCGGCTTCACCGGCTTTACTTTGCGGGCGCAAACGTCTTGAACTTCAATGATAGTTGTTCATTTCAACGACTGTCGCGGTTTCAGTCGGCACGCCACCGGGACGCCCCTTTTATAGGCGCACGCCGTTTGGACGCAACCTCTTGATGGCTGGCAGGACCCTACAGTCTTGAAAAATATGTTGTATTTTCTCACCACCTTAGCGTCGTTGCCTGTATGATTGGTGGGCGAGAATAGGCTTAGGAAAGTTTTCATCGGAATGTTCTGGCCGCGATAGAGAAGGTACATAAGACAGTAATGGCTGCAAACGTCTGAGGTGATGCTTTGAATTTTTACAGTGCTATGGGACGTGCTGGAAGTGTTTTTGCGTATAAATGCCATATGTGACTTTATACGGGGTGGAAAACCACAACTGTCAAAGTAATTCTCCCACACCGTTCTTGTCGATAAAGATGGCGACCCAATGCTTACAGGTTTAGTGTGTGGATCAGTGTTGATGACTAGAGCGGTAGGTCTAGCTATTATTGTGGGTAGTTGATCAGCAGGAAAAACACCCGACTGTACAGAACGGAACCATGGATTTATTTTCAGCGCACGTCTTATCATATGCGTGTCCATCGTCATTCATCCAATCTCGGAGTCCCCAAATGATAGAGGCCAAACAGAAATTTCATACAGAACTATGTGCCATGCACATTGTGCGTCCCAATTTAAGTGTTTTCAGTGACGAACAACCTCTGTCGTATAGATCTACGATGGTTGTAGACGTGTATCTGACTAGAATTTCTTTCTTTTCTGTCTCCTTGACGTAGACGGTTTCTGAACGCGTTTTGGCACGGGAGATGAGGGATTAAACAGGCTGTAATCCACATCACTGCTATCCTAGGGAATAACCACCCTATATACAAATATAATCAAGGTTTATTAAATAAATCAATGTTTCAGGAGGAATATTTCCCAGAACTTCTAATGTTCTTAACCGATTTAAATCAAATTAAGTGCAATTAGAAGATGCGCCAGACGATCTTTTATTTTTTTCTTACATAAAGGTCAATCAATTTCTGTTCGTATCCCCACAATGCCCAAAGCTCTGAATAGATTTTGACAAAATGTATTATAAATGTAAATAACAGAATGAAAAAGATTTTACACCATAGCAGATAGTCCTACATCTCACACTAAGGTCCTCCAAAGAACCATATTTGCCACAATATGTGATGTTATAAGCTTATTTTCATACCATACCATTAAAAGGGTCATCAAATGAATCTTTATTCAAATTTTAGATGTTTGGAATGTAGTTATAACATTTTACTCCTACAAAATATGTAGCTATGTGTGGCATGTTCAAGTAAATAAAATAACATTTAAATAAAAAACTCACCCCACCACCCCTGAAATGACACCACTCATATAGCTGTTTACACATTCGACCCCACCCGTGCTGTCAACCTACAATGCGCCGTCAAACTGGCGAGAGCTGCAACGGTCAAGTGTATGTATCGAGCTAGTGACATCACGCCTAGAGACTCATGTAGATGGAAGTAGAGTTATCTGGCATATTCTACATGGTTCTAGATCAGCATCAGAAGTTCCATCGGACCAACGCATGCGCTGTGTTTCCCCTCCCTTTCCTCTCTTAACCCTCCTCTGCGTTCCCTTCAATTAGTCTAAGGAATCACGTGGTCAGGTTATTTGACTATATATTGAGGTGTTTCGCCTGGGTGGCTACTCATTATACCACCGCCTTCAGCGTAGGTAAGAAGGGCTCTCTGCGGCAGATGTAGTCTGTAAATATTTCATAAATTCTATTTCGACTTTTAATCTTCATGCTCTTTATAATTTTTTTAGAATTTAAATATTTATTTAAATTTCTGATTCGTTCTCATTCGACTTAAAATTAATTTATTTACTTAAAACCTTTGTTTTTTATTTGATACTTAAAGATTTATTAATTGATTTTCTAGCCACTGGATGACCGTTTTAAATAAATGAAATTAATAAAATGGGCTCTTGCCATCACTTTTCTCTTTTTTGAGGTTACTTTAATATTTTGAGGTTAAATTAATCGGTGTCACTTGGTGGCCTTGTTAAATTATTACGATCCTTGTTTGTAACTTGTATCCAGGCTGCCAGTCATACACCTGTTTGTTGTTTCACCTGTCTCCATGTCACTATATGGCCTGTTTATAATTTATAATAAATTAGGTTTATGTACGATAAACATGTGACGTCCTATTTATATTTTATGGTTACTTTAATACGTTTAAATGGTTAGGTTGTCAGTTAACGGCAAATATATATTTTGTCGTAAATGATTCATTTGATGGATATGGCCATCTCATTTATTCATTTTGTGACCACTCTGAAGAGTGAGAGTTTCAATTGGTGACGCGTTATTTTTTGGCCGTATTAAGTAATTTGAATCCTGGTCTCTAGCTATATATTATACTGTACCCTAACTTGTCCCTAGGCCATTTGATGGCTAGCTTGTTGCTGATTATAAATTAACCTATCCTCCACCCATGAGGTATGTTATCCTATGCAAGGTTAGCTTGTTTAGAATTATATGCCGATAGGTAGGACTGGCACTTATTGTTGTTAAATTTAGTCCAGAACATGGTATCGTTATGTTTCTGCCGGACCTTCCTATTTGGATAATTGCAGACCTAATTAGATATTGAGATAATTAACGTTTATGCGAGTCAGTTTTTCCCTTTTGGACACTGTTTGAATTCCTTATCATTTTACGAGTGTTACTCATTGCTCCTGTCCTAGCCTTATTTGGGCCGGACCTTCTTCTTCCTAATTCATCGCTTTAATATTGCTTGCTTGTTATATATATATATATAATATATTCCATAAAAATATATATATCTTTATCTATCCACGTATTATGATTCCTCTGGGAAGATTTAAGCTGGGTTTTCAAATAAAATACTTACCTTACACAGATCATATAAAAATTTGAGCTTATTAAAAAAATACTACCCCAAGGAGATTTGAACAAGAGTCCTGTGGCACTTAAGAAAATATTGTAGTTTAACTATCGTATAGGTAACAATTCTTTGAAAAAACACATAAATTTAGATTAGATTTGGATTTTTATCTCACATTAATATTTATTTTACTATTCCAAAGTCTCTATAATGGAGTAATATAATTCTAAGAACACAAACATGTTATAAGAGTTAAACCATTTAAGTGCCAACTTCGCTCAGAGCGATGCACTAAATATCTGCTAAAATTGCCAGCGTCACTCACAGCTATACCATATTTTCGAGTTTTATTTCAGTATTAATTCAACAGATATGGTAGATTTTATTATCACCAAATTCTCGTATATTCAAGTTACTTTTATTTATATTTGCACTTAAGAGTCTCGATATGTCGAACATGAAAATTATTTTCTAACTTTATGAGTTTTATCTTTGGCCTTGTTTGTAAACATGGCTACTAAGAGGAAAGCTGCGATTCAAGACACAGAAATACTTGTAATATTTATTGATAGCTCAAGTGAGAGTGTCAATTTGTTAGTGATTCTGAATTTGTAAATAATGAAACTGAACAAGAATTATATTTTAGGGAAAGTGGAAGATAGGAACAAGTAGGAGTGGTAGCTGACATTGGTAAAATGAGTGTGATAACTAGTGATTCCTAAATGGATGAAATAAATCTTGTAGATCAGGATAATCCACCACAAATTCTTCATCTTTATACAAAATACCAGATTTTAGGTCCCGCCCCCCTCCCCTTCTGATTCAAAGCCAATTATTTATTTTAGACTTTATTTTACTAAAACCCTGCTAAAGTTGATGGTCACTGAAACAACAAAGTATAACCCAATTTTAGTGTAAAATGTAAAGTTAGTTTTTTAAAAAAAAAATATTATTTACTCAGATTTTATGTTCTCTGCAGTGATTTATTCGATTTCAAGCTATTTAAATTTTCATTGCTTAAAAATTAATATTAAATAAAACAGTAATTTTTTCTTTAATATCATGGATAGTGATTTTTTATTATATTTAAGAGATTAAAACGTATATGTATATTTATATCATCGGATTGACAAGCATGTTAGCTAGTTTCTGTAAAAATTTGAGTGCAAGAAGTTCAAAGACTAATGAGTTATTAAAGTTTAAACAAAATCATGTATTTTTCAGCCAAATAGAATGGCACATTTAGCACTGTTTTTTTGTCATTTCCTTGGCGCTCCAAGGTTGTTTTTTTTGCAAAAATACTGGAAATTTTGAAGAGATAAAGTTCGTGTTTGAAAAATAAAGACAAGAAATGTTTAGAGGTGGCGTAAGGATACATTTTAATAAACAATTGTTTATACTCTTTATACTTACACTTTTATTCATCAAACACAATTCAAGCATACTATTTTATATTTGGTTTTTTTAGTAGAAGTTTAGTAAAAGCTTATAGAAGATGATCAACATTTTATCCCACTATTACTTGGCGTTTCTTATCCGTATTTGCAAACAAGTTTTAAATCATTTATAATTATGTCAAATAGTGTGTGATGCTTTTATTTTGTCGATATTAATTTCCAATTTTGTGAGATTTTTACACTGAGGTGTTATAAATTGAACGCTAATCATAGACAGTATCTCACAGTGATGTGAAGTAGCTCTCCTGACATTTAAAACAAGTTATTTGGAAAATAAATACGATTACTAACGGTGGTATTATTTATACATTTTGAACTAGATTCTTGTGTGACTAGATTTATAAAAATGTATTTTTATCGTAAATTATTTAAAAAATATGAATTTGGTAATAAATTATCTCATTCAAAACGTGAAGGTGGGAATAAATTCCACAATTCAATTATTATTATTATTATTATTATTATTATTATTATTTCACGTCTGATTTTTTTCTTTTATAACTGTCTGGTTGAGTTTTAATTGTTCATGAATTTAGTAAACATAATAACTGCATTTCTATTTTATTATATTCGCAGTTATATTCGTACTTTATATCGGATCGCCACTCCTTATAAAAAAATTCTACCGCTTCAGTAGTTGCGTGGTCTAACACGCTACTCTTGCAATAGACTGGATTGCTGACGACGAGGAGATAGATATAGGTTCGAATCTATGTAGGGTGTATTGAGCGTGCTTTTCCCCAAATGTATTTTTGCTCTACCTCCAAGTAAATGGGGTACACTTCTATATATATGTATAGGAAGTGTACCCCCATTTAGGAGGGTTTTATTATTATATATATAACCTTCCTAGTCCCTTAAACTACTAACGTAATTTAGTAAAGAGGCGTATAACTCGAAAGGGTAGTAAGACACGGTGCTAAAACAAAAGTATATTTCTAAAGTCTACAATGGCGCTAAAACGAAAAGGACCAGTACATAACAGAGGTGTGGGAAGACGATCGGGCCCAGAAGCAAGATAAAGAGCACCGCCAACATCCTCCAAGACCAAGACCAAGAAAAAACAAAACTACTTTCCATCAAAATACCTCCGTGGAACTTCATTCACTTGGGAAGATTAACACTTGATGTTAACAATGCAGTGCTCTTAGATTCAGATCAGACAGAGGAGTTAGCTGTTGTCACACCGGACAAGTTATTATTACAGAGCTCTGATCATTTGTTCTGATGAGTTATTGTGCTCAACATTCGCAAGCTATCACAGGACTTAAGGACACATCCTATCATACAATGACGCTCTTTACATGGGCAGTACTTCTGCCAAAATAGAAGAGATTATTTTGGAGGACCAGATCACTTTCGATTATTCATGACACAACTTATCACAATCATGGATCACTTATATAACATCAAAGACAGCCGCCTTAGTTTTGCCAAGTCTGTTTTTTTATCAACAATTTATTTCAATAAATCGTATATACTTTATCAATATATAATATACAGTAAAAACATATTTTTAATCTATAAACTTTCATTGTTGCAACATTTTTCTGGAGACCGGAATTAATGGTGAACTAATACACTAATGCTACGTTTAAAAGTATGAGCTTGATATTTCATCTACAATAAAGCTATTAATCAGCCCACGAACATTATTTAAACTTCAAAACTAAAGAATAAAGGCAATATATAGAGTCAAATAGAGTCGGAGCATATTAATCAGCCTGACACTAATAACATGTCATAACATAGCATAACATAGCAATATAACACAATACAATACAATACATTACATTTACATAACATATTAATTACATTACATTTTATTACATTACATTCTTACATTACACATTTAAATACACATTACATACACATTACATAAACAATAAACACATTACACACACTACATACTATTACTACACACAAACATATAATACATAATATACATACATCATACATACATACATACATACATACATACATACATACATACATACATACATACATACATACATACATACATACATACATCTACACGCATACATACACACATACATCCATATACATAAACACATACACACTCATACATATATACTACATACACACATACATACACAACCTGTGTCAGGTTTGCTGGGTCCCTCATCGGGCGCCTCCCCAGGTGGAGGATAGGGGGATGCCCAGCAGATATATCGGGTAACGAGGAAATTAAATACTCGGGGTGGACCAAAACCCAGCTAGGGGAAGAGACCCCGAATAAAAAACAAATGGTGGAGAGTTCAGGTACGAAATTAACGTTTACGGTGCAGAGGAGGGATACCTCAGTACTGGCGTCGGATGGGAGTGTAAAGACGGGCTCCAGGATTTCGTCAGCCAGTGACCATCATATCGAACAGGTTGACCACTAGGCCTCATCTGCTACAAGTGGAATGAAGGAGGAGCACGACGAGTGCCTAATCAAAAGGCAACCGTGTGGAATGGCACGAACAGCTGATCGCCAAGTTGCTGAAGCAACT
>JBCFYV010005387.1:0-17134 GCA_039000515.1 Timema cristinae | reverse complement strand
CCTCTTTGTGTTTTGTGCTATGACACTTTGTCTAACGACGTAATGGAACCGTCAAAACTTTCACGGCATTTTCAAACAAGATATGCAGATCTAGCCCATAAGCCTGTTTAATATTTTAAAAACAAAATGTAACGTGTTAAACGTCCCATCTTAAACTCCTAATACCATGTGTATTATTAAAACGATGAATACAAAACTAATATATTCTAATAATGTGTGGCAGATATAAGCTCACGGTGAAATCATGTTGCTGGTAACACCCAAACTTGAGAAAAGTGCCCAGCTGACTGTTCCTGAAGAGTCAACAAAAGGACATCTTACTCGCTGTCCCCACTTTGATCAAATGATAGAGTTGCTTCTCTGTGTTCTCCACACCATCTACTAGCGCTAGTTGTCTTTTGGCGCAATTTTGCAACATCTTATATCCCCTTTTTGTCCGAATGGAAACCCTCCCCGAAGACGTCAGTTCTGTTTGTATAAAACGGTCCTTCCTTGCTTCACATTTTAGGATGGGAATGCAAGGTGTCGTCCTGCCTCCCTTACGTGTTCCAGGCTTTCTGAGCGTATTTGGCGTCTGCTAGTTTACGGATCATGACTTAGGATGGAGCCCACTGCGAAGGAGAAGAAAGGTGTTGGCATCGGGGTCGGGAGAAGACCGCCGGATGAGGCGAGGAGGAATCCCGGGCCCGGGAAGTGATCAGCCCCGGTCAGGAGGAAGTTGGCGGCGAGCGGCGGGGGATCCGCCGTCAACGGCAGGCTTGTGCTGCCCGTCCTTTCTGGGGAAGTTGGAAGTCTCCGTTCACGGGGACAGAAGGCTCCTCCGGTCAGGAAGGAGCTCGTGCCGGAGGGTAAGTGGTCCGCCACAAGCCCGAAGGCGGAAGCTTTAGCAGCAGCTGCCCCTTTGAGGGGCAACAAGCCGGAGGTAGCTGCCGAGGTCAGTGGGGCCGCTCCAATTCCCGGAGCCGAGCGTGTCGCTGGCCGAGGTGAGCGAGAGTCGCCCTCGGGTGACAAATCGGCCCTTTCTAGGGCCAACAAGGCTGGCGTTACCCCCTAATTTACCGGGGAGGTGGGCGCAATTCACAGCCAAGCGGGTGAAGGTAGCGGGGCCCCTCAAGTTACCGGAGGTGAACGTGCCGCTACTCACACCCGGCCGGTGTCAACTTTTGGTGATGTTACGGCCCTTTCTAGGACCAACATCACGGCCAGCGTGACCTCGCCAACTACCGGCGAGGTGGGCGTAGTCGGCCAAGGTGAAGCCAGTGGGGCCCCTCTATCTACCGGAGGCGCGCGTGCCGCTGGCAGATCCACCGGGGCTTCCGGTACTGCAACCTCGGGCCTCGACTCTATGGACAGTGCCGGCCCCCTCCAAAGCGTCGGCAGCAATGCCAATGCGGGCGAGCCCATCGTGGCCCCTCCGGCTACAGGAGGTGAGCGTGCCGCTGATGGCCAAAAAGTGCTGGAGGCCATTTTTAGAGCCGACAGCCTGCAAACCGGGAAGGATGGCGAAAGCTCCCTCCAGCACGATGGGTGGAAACCTAACGGTGCCAACGGAAGCCCTGACCAGGGGGAGCCTAACCGTCCTTCGCCAGTAAAGACCGCTGTAAGTGGCACCGACGCAAACTCTACCACAAGGGCCTCAAAAACCCGCGTCAGCTCCGACACCTCCCGCCAAGGGCTGTCGGTAGGCAAGAAACGCCCGGCTGAATTTTCTTCAGACTCTGAAGACCGGGTCACACGCTTTGCGCGTGTTGACAGCTCGTGCGAGTCCGTGGACGTGGAGTGACTGTCTTCAGGACCAGACCTCCCGTTGATGCGTGAGGAGTCGAGCCAGAGGTCAGATGATGAGTCTGAAGGATTTCGGACCGTAAGACCCCGCCGAAGGGGGAAGGCCGTCAAAACCAGGAAGCTGTGGGGGGCAACCCTAACCATTTAGGCGGCAGCTCTAGTGATGAGAGCGAGGCCAGCGGTGGCCTGGGCCAAGGTGCGCCAGCGCTGGGTAAATATGGGAAGCGGCGGAAACCTACGGGTAACAATGCAAGCCGTGCCTCACCCCAGCCTGGTACTAGTGGCTCTGGGCCAGCTGGCAGAGCGAAGGGGAAGAATCCTCCCACCATTTTGTGTGATGTGGAGGACTACTCCAAGGTGGCGAGGGCCATCCGGTCCAAGGTTCGCGGGACTGTGGAGGTGGTCAGGCAGCCGGGGGACCGAGTGCGACTTCAGTGCGGGTTGGAGGAAGATTGCCGCGCCCTTCAAAATTTCTTGCCGAGCCTGGGGATCCAGCATTGGTCCTACGAGCTTGGACGGGAGCGACTGGTCAGGGTCGTGGTGAAGGGACTCCTGACACGGACAAACCCTGGAGACATCCAGGAAGAGCTGGTTGAGATGGGCTTCCCGTGAAATCCATCACACAGATGCTCTCCCAATGGAAACGTGATCAGAGGACCGGAGAAAGGCAGTGGTTGACGAACTTCTTTGTCTCTCTGACGCCCGGGGAGCACATTGCAAGGCTGTACTCCATATCAGTCCTGTGCGGGCTCCGCGCCAGGGTGGAGAAGTACAAGTCTCCAGGTGGCCCGGTTCAGTGCAAGAACTGTTTCCGGTTTGGGCATGTGCGGAGGGATTGCCGCGCTAACCCTAGGTGTGAGTTCTGTGGTGGTGACCACGAGAGGGGCGGGTGTCCGGAGGAGAGACGATCTCCCCCGAAGTGCCTGCACTGCTCAGGAGCTCATTCCTCGGCGTAGCGGGGCTGTCCCACGTACAGGTCCTTGCGGGTGGCAGGGAATGTGCGTGTCTCCGGGGCCCGAGAAGGGAGGTCGGATGGGCTAAGTGAAGGCCAGAGGCCCTCGGGGCACGTTGCGGGACGGAGGGCGACAGTGACTCCAGCTCCGACACCAAAGCCACTGGTACAATCTTTTGCCAGTGTGCTGTCAAAGAGAGATACCCCTCCACCTCAGGCCGAAGCACCTGGCAAAGCCACCAAACCTGATACGGTGGAATCCGGTTCTACCCCTTTGGTCGAGGGCCCGCCCAAGACCGCTCCTCTCCCTATCTCAGCCCACACTGCCACTATACACCCTTCCAACCCTTTACTTCCACTCCCAACTCCTTCCCCTGTTACCCCTGCCACCCCCACACCCAACCTATTTCCCACACCCGAGGATGATTCGGCAAAGCTCAAAATTTGCATTGAGCTACTCAAGGGTATTCCGAGACTGGACCCATGGGACTTTTCATCGAGTCTCTTGAGGAAGGTCCAGGAGTCTCCGAGGAGTAACCGTGGCCACCTGGTCATGGAGCACATCATCCTCTACCTGGTTTCTAATGGCTGCACACCCGAATAGAGGACCACCAGTGCTGAAGGAGCTCACGGTCGCACTCTGGAACACCAACGGAGTCGCGGGGAAGAAGGTTGAGCTTGAAAGTTTCCTGGCAAAGCATCGTGTCGATGGAATGCTGTTGCGAGAGACCCACTTGCGCTCCGCAATGAAGTTCTCGTTTGCAGAGTTTATCTGCCATCGTAGTGACCGAGCGGGGGATGTGGGAAGGGGTGGAATGGCGGTCCTGGTCTGGAGGGGCCTTTACCACCACGTCATCTCACTTCCTCCCTCCAACACATGGATGCAACGGCTATCCAACTGGTGACCACGACCGGCCCAGTGCGTCTCATCTCCATCTACTTCCCTCCCTACCGCCGGCTCGACCAGGTTACGGGGGTTGACATGGAGGCGCTGCTTCGAGGTACCAGGCCTGTTTTAATCGGTGGTGACTTCAACGCTAAGCACCCTTCATTGGGCTCTAGGATTATGTGCACTCGCAGTGGATTGCTCCGCAACGTCATAGATCTACACGGCCTGGTGGATTCCGGCTCTCCGACCCCTACCCACTTCCTATTCAATCCCGGCTGTCTCCCGGACGTCCTAGACTTCATTGTCTCCAGAGGGATCAGAAGGCCGCTGGTGCTGACGTCTCTAGCTGAGCTAGAGTCGGAACACAACCTCGTTCTCGTGAACTTGGGACGCGCGGTGTCCTTCATAGACCCCCGAAAAACCCGACCTAAAGCGCACTGACTGGGACAGGTTTACGAATGTGTTGAGAGAGAGGTTGGGACCCACTCCTACCTTTCGAACAGCAGCGGAAATCGAGCGTGGTCCGGAGCTCATAACTTCCGCCATCAAGGGGTCGCTCGAAGCTTTGACGCCAGGGCACCGTCCTAAGAGGGCGCCACAGGCTTCTTTGCCCGATTCTATCCTAAGGCACGTCCGGGAGAAAAATCAGCTGAGGAAGGCTTGGCAAATCTCGAGGGACCCGGTAGACAAAGCCAACTGGAGCCTTTGCCCATGCCGTTCGGGAGATGGTCCGACAATAACGGAACAGTGTCTGGGAGGACAAGATTGAGAGCCTGTGCGTGCAGGACAGGTCCCTGTGGCAAATGACGAGGAACTTGATGCAGGTCCCCTCACCAAGGCCCCTATTGTGGGTCGCAACGGGGTGGCCAACTCCGACCAGGAGAAGGCCGATGCTCTCGCTGAGCACTTAGAGGCGCAATTTGTACCGACTGACAGCCCGTCAGACCCGGTGCAGGTCATCGGTGCGGTCTCATACAGACCCTTGGATGAACCTGAACCCATGGAGGTGACAGAAATGTCGCGGGCGATAGCCGCTCTAAGACAAAACAAGGCCCCCGGACCCGACGGTATCGGTAACGCTGTCCTCAGAAAGCTGCCCTTGGAGTCGATTAACTTCCTTGTGGAGTTATTCAACGCCGTCCTGTTCCTGAGTCACTTCTCCGAGCTCTGGAAGCACGCCAACGTCCTCTGATTTCATAAACCTGGTAAGGACCCGGCCCTAGCTTCGTCCTACCGACCAATCAGCTTGCTCGCCTGTATGGGCAAGTTGTTCGAGAGACTACTATTGACGAGACTGACCCGACATGTTCGCGAGGCGGGCATCTTGGTGGACGAGCAGTTCGACTTTCGGGCGGGACACGCTACGTCTCATCAACTTGTCCGGCTCATGGAGCAGGTTACGAGGAACTTCAACATCAACAGGCTGACTGGTGCTGTCTTTCTTGACGTGGCAAAGGTCTTCGACCGTGTTTGGCACGAGGGTCTCCTTTTCAAACTCCTCTCCCTTAACCTGCCCTTCTACCTAGTTAAGGTTGTTCAATCTTATCTTTCCCACCGCACCTTTTTCACTACCTTTGGGAACGCCACCTCCCAAGTCAGAAGAATCCGGGCTGGAGTGCCGCAGGGTTCCATGGTGGGCCCGCTGCTCTTCAGTCTGTATGTGAACGATATTCCAAAATCCCCAGACACTAATTTGGCACTGTAAAGTCCATTCACGGTAGGAATTACTCTCTGAAAGGTCTTTTTTCCTACCAATATCCTACTATATAATATATTTAAGGTAGGGAAAAAGGCCTTTCAGAAGTCAATTCCTACCGTGAACAGACAATATGTGGACGACACGTCTCTAGTAGTGGAGTCGTGGCGAGGGCAGCTGATGGAGAGGTGACTACAGATGCACCTGACGCAGTTGGAGGGGTGGCTGACCACCTGAAGAACAATTATTAACGTGGAGAAGAGCACAGCTTTGCTCTTCACATGGAAAATAAAGTACTACAGGCCGGCCCCACTCATGTTTGTTCGGAGAACAGATCAGATGGGCGGACAGTGTTAAGTACCTGGGACTTACACTGGACACAAAACTGACCTGGAGACGACACTGTAACGAAAGACTCAACAAGGCGAGGCAAAGGCTGGGAGTCCAAGGCCCACTGCTTAACAGGCGTAGCACCCTGTCTACAAGGAACGGTCTGACGCTGTACAAGCAGCTGCTTAGGCCAATCCTCGACTATGCGTGTCGCGCTTGGGGTCACCTGGTGGACACGTATATGAGGAGGATGCAGGCGTTCCAGAGCGTGTGTCTGAGGATCATTGTGGGTGCACCTTGGTATGTCCGGAATGAGACTCTTCATCGTGACCTGGATATGCCTACCATCAAGGACCACTTCCGGAAACTGGCGCAGTCCTTCTACGCCAGACTTCCCGGTGCCACCAATCCTCTTAACCAGGGGCTTGGGAAATACGTCATCGACCCTGGTGGGTGCCATCGACGTCCCGAAGCCCTGCTCGAATAAGCGAGATGTGTCAACAGTGGTTTGGGAGGCTCTCACCCAGCCCCCCATAGAGTAGTGTCTCCACATGTAGCTCTAAAAACCCTTATTCGGTTTCCCCAAAACTTTTTAACACCCAATATTACTAATAATATGTTTTCTCTATTCTTTGTTTCAGAACTTCGCGAAACGCGACAATCCGTCTTTAATTTTTGAGAACCACACGGTGTGACCAATTGGTTGGTACGTGTTGGAACTTGTTCTCGTGCTCCCCTTCAGGAAGCATCAGAGCATGCCTTTTGTCTGTCTGTCTGTCACATTTTATATTCTATTGTATCAATTCGACGGAGGAACTTCTTGGACGTAATACTACATAGGTGGATAAACCAACTGGTGGTCACGATGTGTGAGGTGTCAGTCTCTCCTCCTTGTCGCAGAGGTAGCTACGGCTGTCACTATGAGTATTTGTATTAGGAAATAATGTTAGAGTCTTAATGCCCTTTTTCTATGTCCATATGCCATAGTTTTGTTTGTCAGAGTTTCTGACTTGTTTTTATATGTCCATAAGGCATAGTTTAGAATGTTAGTCTTAATGATATTTTCTATGTCCATATGATATAGTTTTTGTTCTTCAGAATTTATGACTGGTTTGTCTTTGCCTATGTGGCGTAGTTTTGAATGATGGGCTTAATGCTCAAATTATCTAGGTCCATAGGACATGGTTTAGTATGACAGTGTTTCTGACTTATTTTTATATGTTCATAAGACATAGTGTTATATATTAGGGAAAGGTAAAGACTCACTAAACTTTATGGTCATGCTTAGGATCACTTACTGGTGGAAATCAGGCTACTAACGCTTTGTTCAGTGACCTAATTAGGTCTGTGACTGTTACCAGTCCCTTTTATTTCTCTTTAGTGTATCTTTTACGGTGCGCAACCTGTGGGAGCCCTACTAGTTCTTAGTAGTGGCTCGCGGGGATAGTGCATAGTTTCCGACCCCCTTCAGGCGTAGTTTATATTAGTTAATACATTTATTGTTTTCACTAGTTATAGTGTTCCCAAGATAGGTTTGACGTATACATATACTATTGAATGCCCAGGCAGTACTATTTATGAATTGACTGGCCATAGTATTTTTACAGCCTAGATTCCTGGTAGCTCACCATTTACTATTTATGAACTGATAGTTCCTTTAATAGTAGTTTAATCTTTGTGTTACGTAGCTCACTATGGAGTTAACTCATGCTATTTAGATCATTTAATTACTATCGTAGTAATTCTTTAAACTAGGACTTTGAATTTGATATCGTTAAATATTATTTAACTATAATTAACTTAAATGCTTTTCAGGTCAAAGTCTAGTAGTTGCGAGACTAGATAGATATTATATATTGTTGCCTAACTGAAGATCATGATGACTTTTGGTTTTGTTTATAGTTAATATAATAGTTGATATTTTTGGTATTGCTAATGATTATTTTATAAAACACAATTTAGATTGGAAAATATGTTTTGGAGTCAGTGATGATGGTGCGGAAGCTTTGTGTAAAAAAGTTTTACAGCAAAGGTAAAAGAGTTAGTGCCTGAATGTAGTTCCACTCGGTGCTTTATCCATAGAAAACAGCGGTAAAAGGAATGCCTTCTGAACTAGATATTGTATTGAAACAAGTAGTTAAAGTTGTTAATCTAATTAAATCATTGAAATCTCACATTTTTAATGTATTGTGCGAAGAAATGGGGAGTAAGCACAAAAATTTACTTTTCAAAACAAAAGTACGTTGTTTAGCAAGGGGGAAAATAACTTTCAAAAGTTTTCGAGTTGAGGGATGAGATAGAGGGATGAGATAAAGATCTTCATGGCACGGATGAAGTAAGTAAATCTCTTTTCAATGATTTAAATTTAAATTGGCTATTTCAGGTGGCATATCTAAACGATATTCTCTGCTTCCTGAACACCCTAAATCTGTCACTTAAGGGGCGTGATGTAACCATTTTCAAAGTACAAGAAAAAATAAAAACAATAAAAGTGGACATTGGAGTAAATGGCTTGGTCGTAAAGAGTATGATTCATTTTCTGCCCTTGATGATTTCTTTTAGTCTTCAAGAGAACTAATCGATGATGAATTATTGAGGTTATTTCAGAATCATTTAAAAAATCTGCAAGATGGCATAACAAATATTTTCTAGAGCCTGATCAAAGCAAGTAAATTAATAATAATCCTTTCAGTGCTACATCTCTGATTGAGTGCTTCGGCCTTTCAGCTCGTATGTATGATCAGCTTATTGAATTGGCGTGATGCACTAAAGATCACGTTTAGTGAGAAATCTTTACATACTTTTGGATCCATGTGAAATCAGAGTACTCTGAACTTTCCAACAGTACAATCAAGCACCTGCAACCATTTCCCATTGATGAATGTGTAACACCGCCCTTATTCACAACTGAACAAATGCCGGTGCACAACAATAATAATATTTAAAAAAAACCAAAAGGTAAAGATACAATATTTGAAGAGGAGCCGATAGGATAATCACAAGCTAAATAGACCATACAATGGTCCATTTGTCTTCTGTTTCCCCGAACCCACTCCTCAAATATTTAATTAATTTAAATATTTCCCTGTTCCTCAACTAACAGTGTAGGATTTAAATATGAACGTGAAATGTTAAGAAATAACATAAGGTAAATAGGAGATTATTTATTGATATAAAATGAATAGAGATTAAACATGAACAATATAACTATATATATGAGAAAAAATAACAAAGTCCATAGTTACGGGTGAATATCCATCACCTCAGCATAATTTACAATTAGTTACTCGAGAGATTTATAATCCTTACAAATTGAAAATTTAAGAACGTGGTATTCTTATAGGTCGCTAATAATATTGAAAAATATATTACCAAAGCATTTATCTATTGACATAAACATTACCAAATTTAAAAGACAAGTTTTCAAGCTGGATGGGCTATAAGTGGCTACCATAGTAACCTTGACAACCTAAGAATGATTACAAACAATATGGCGTCATACGCCAGATGGGTATTAATCCATAATGGAATTTTGAACGATACGACGTCTTGTTTACATTGACAAGCAAAGCGATACGTAAACCCAAAAGGGGATTTCACTTTTAACAAACCTAATGTAAATATGAGAATTATAAGCCGTAATGTATCAAAAAGGATTAGAATATTACGTAATCCATAAATTTTGTAGTCTATATATTTGCCGAAAATGAATTTATATACATTTTATAATATCCAGGACACCTAAGTGTGTCCAGGGCGAGTATCCAGACAAGAGTGACATATCAATCAGAGTTACATCATTATATACGCTCATATTCAGGTTCAAAAAGGGGGAAGAGGGGTAGTGAAAACAAAGGTGAACACAACAACAAAGAAGAGAGGGAAGGGGTAACTAGACGGGGGTAGAACATTCGAGCATCTTGTGGACGGACTCAGAACAATAGTTTTTTGGACACATCACCGTCTTTTGACGCATGTACATCATACTTTCCCAGCATTCCTCATGATCAATTATAGTTCAAGCTTACACACAGTTCGCTCGTTTAGTCAGTTGTTAATTTTCTCGCAGCATGTTATGTTGTGCGGGAAGTACAGTTGGGAGGGGCCACTGCTGAATGGGGCAATGGTGAGTTCACTCGCGATTATCATCATTATTAGAGACCAGTCTTGTATATTCTTCACTGTTTAGTAGCTTTTATGGCAATAAATGCTACAAACGTACAATTAATAAATGGGATTTTCTGCCCTGTTTGGACGAAAAAGTGTGAAAGGGAACAGGCTTAATGTTGATCCTGACTTAAAATAGAAACTATCTTCCATTGCACCTGATATAACCAAACTGGTTAAAGATTGCAAGAAATGGAGAATAAAAATTGCATTCGTTTGTTAACTTTATTAAAATACACTAATACCATTTTAATTCAATAAATAATGATGCTGTTTTTGTTTCTGGTCCCCTGGTTTAAAACAGCTCCATGAGGTTATATTTTTTTAGTCGGTGACCTGGTGGTCTAGGGGTAAGGTGTCAGACTTCTGTGCTGGCGGCCGCGGTTCAATCCTCGGTCCTGGCACAGATCTATCTGATTACCAAACCCTTCCTTCACCTCTGACAAGACATTTTGTGAATGTGGGGAATGCCAGGCCGTCAACATGGTTCGGATTCCACGTTAAACTGTAGGTCCTTCATTTCATCTCATCACCCTACCATTACACATTAGCGTAAGTGCGTATAACCCGAATGGGTAGTAAGACGCGGTGCTAATAATAATAATAATAATAATAATAATAATAATAATAATAATAATAATATTTTTTTTTTTAAATTCACCTATTAAATTTTGTTCATCATCGTGTATTATTTTCTTTTCGATGCCTATCTTCAAAGATGTGGTTTGTTGTTGATTAGTGATTTACCCTTTTCTTGTGTGTTTTAAAATATATTATAATAAAGTAGTTTTAATTAATTTATTTATAGCTTCTATACAATTAAATAACTTAATATCAAGTTTTTATGATGATAGTTGTAATGATATGGAATTATACATCTCAATAATTTATTATTCACATATTTATTCAAAACTACAATATTTTAAATGATAGCGGGTAGTAAGATTTATTTGTGTTAAGTTGTTAATTTGCAAGGTATGGCGACATCCTTCTACGTCTCTGTTTAAAAAGACAACGCAGTTTTGTGGACAGAAACGCACCTGGATGACCACACCTTGTTTCTAGGAAGTTTCAAGAAGGCAATGTCGCTTGATATACCCCTTCAGAGTACGCATCTCTTCACTTTCCTTCCTGACGAAGAGCCGTGTAGGTAGAGTCTATGACATCTTAATCTGTGTTCTAAATCTCACGTGTCGGGAATTATCATGCATATAACGTAATAGTTTGGGCTTTTATTAAACTCTACAACGGGTGAAATATCTAGCAAAAAACTGTTTATCTACTTAAAATAAAAATAATTATAAAAAACCAGAACTTTTAATTTATAAAATAAGACATAATTCCTATTTAATTATTATAATATAGAACAGCAAACTTGGACCCAATTCAATCGTTATATCAAATGTCACCCTAATGGTGGCGAACAAACATTAATATATCAGGCTAGCTCTTTAAACGTTACATGAATTATTCATTTTGAAGAGCTAGAGCTATTAAATAATTATTCCTACGTTTTGGTACTTGAATGGAAGAGGTTCTGAGGTGTTATCTTGATAGTCTGCCACTAGTGGACCGTGGTAAAAGAGTTTGAGAACCACTGAGGTAGGCTATATTCTGTACCAGCGCTAACGGTGCGGCTCTATTCATGGAATACGCTTATAGTGGGCGGACGACCTGGCATACATAGTAGAGTGAACCAGAATCTGTATAGTGCTAGTTATAAGGACAGTCAACTGGTTCAATAATGCCGACACTTAAAGGCGTGTTCGATTGAATGACTATACAAGATCCAAAAATTTATAAGTAACTTACTTATCTCTCTTGAAACCTCAAATATAATATTTTTATTGTTATTATTATAATGATATCTTACTACCTGTTGTGGTCACACGCATACAATGTACTAATTTTTTTCGGAACCACGTCTTACTACCCGTTCGAGTTATACGCTGTTGTACTAGTTACTCAAATGAGTTAGGGATGAGAAAGGTTGAATTAATAAGAATAGAACCCGAAATTTCGTGGAGTGAGAGTAAAAAACCTTTTAGGAAAAAGCACCCTCAGCGCATTGACCAGAATCGAACCCTGATCTCTCCATTTTCAGCAGGCCAGTTAAACACGAAAGTTAGACCACTTAGCCACTGAAGCGGGTATTTACTAATTACTCTAATTGATTAGGGATGAGAAAGGTTAAATTTAGAGATGATGTACCGGATCATATTGTGTATTAAGAAAAACTACTTTCAATAAACTCTACCGAGATTCAAATCTCAATTTACCTGTCATCTGCGGTCTTTCTTCTATGAGAGTGATGCCTTAAGCCATTCAACCACTGAAGTGGGTGTGATATTTTGAAAGAGGACTGATGCAGACACCGTTTGAAGTAAACGAAAATGCAAGCACAATTTAAGTTTTACATTACAAACCTTTACGGATCTAGAAGCTAATATGATCAAGAGCGGCTATTTTCTAGCACGAATTGTCTTATTAACATATTGTGTATTTGATACATCCCACTGCATTTAAGAAACTTTCTAGTGTTATATTAAAAATGTATAATTTAAAATTATTCCAATATACGGAGTGTTCGGAAACTCATATCCCAAACTGAACTTATAGCTTATTTGAACCAAAAGTAATACAAACTCCCTATAATTTTACATCCTGAAAACTATGCTAATACCATTAAATTGTGATCAAAGTTTCGGCGTACAGCTCCGGGAGAGCAAAGCTGTTCAAGCATGCGTGTACAACAAGCTGTATAGGAGCTAGGCATGCGGCACTGCACATGTAACAATGGCAAGCACTTTATGTGATATAGAACTGTTAATGATGACCTTCAGAACGCATTCGCAACTTTAGATGGACTGTTGTGTTGTTTACTATTAATTGTGGTATGTTCTGCTGCCGTGTTACAAGCTGTCGAGGTGTGTAGTGCTGTGCTCCTAACGCCTATGCAACCGGTTGTACATGAATGATTGCACAGATTTGCTCTCCCGGCACCGTCCGCCAAATCTTTGTACACAATTTAATGGTATTAGATTAGTTCACAAGTATTAACGTGGAGAAGAGCACTGCAATGCTCTTCACATGGAAAAGAAAGTACTACAGGCCGGCTCCACTCCAGCTGTTCGGAGAACAGATCAGATGGGCGGACAGTGTTAAGTACCTGGGACTTACGCTGGACACAAAACTGACCTGGAGACGACACTGCAACGAAAGACTCAACAAGGCGAGGCAAAGGCTGGGAGTCCTAGGCCCACTGCTTAACAGGCGTAGCGCCCTGTCCACAAGGAACGGTCTGACGCTGTACAAGCAGCTGCTCAGGCCGATCCTCGACTATGCGTGTCCCGCTTGGGGTCACCTGGCGGACACGTATATGAGGAGGATGCAGGCGTTCCAGAGCGTATGTCTGAGGATCATTGTGGGCGCACCTTGGTATGTCCGGAATGAGACTCTTCATCGTGACCTGGATATGCCTACCATCAAGGACCACTTCCGGAAACTGGCGCAGTCTTTCTACGCTAGACTTCCCGGTGCCACCAATCCTCTTATCCAGGGGCTTGGGAACTACGTCATCGACCCTGGTGGGTGCCATCGACGTCCCAAAGCCCTGCTCGGATAAGCGAGATGTGTCAACAGTGGTTTGGGAGGCTCTCACCCAGCCCCCCATAGAGTAGTGTCTCCGCACGTAACTCTAAAAAAAAAACCTTAGTCGGTTTCTCAATTTCTTACCCCAATATTACTAATATTATGTAATCTCTGTTTCTTTGTTTCAGAACTTCGCGAAACGCGACAACCCGTTTTTTAAATTTTTGCGAACCACATGGTGTGACCAATTGGTCGGTACGTGTTGGAACTTGCTCTCGTGCTCCCCTTCTGGAAGCATCGGAGCATGCCTTTTGTCTGTCTGTCTGTCTGTCTAGATTAGTTCTTTCGGATTTAAATCTACAGGGATTTTGTATTACTTTTGGTTCAAACAAACTAAATGTACACCTTGGGATGAGTTTCCGAACATCTTGTATAATGGAATATGAATGCATAATTACAACTATATATTGGTATATTGTACAAATAATAATAGTGGCAGGATGACTGAAAATTATTTAAAAATAAATTCCGAGAATGTTAACGAATCTCTACCCATAGTACACAAGCAGGACACTGTTGAATTAAACATATTATCAGTTCTTTCCTTTGGTCAATATCAAATGAGCTAACGGTACCTAAAATGTATTCAAAAATCTTTGTAGCAGCTTTATTTTATTAGATTTTAATTTATCTACTGTATGTGCAAACACACAGTAGATAAATTAGACATCATAATTATTATTTTCCTCCTCCCCTTTCAAATATCATTAATTGAATCTAGAGTGCTCCAAATATGAAAACAAATTTTGCAAAAGCATATATTTTATATAAACTTAATAAAATTTGGCACAGGCTTACCCATAGAAATAATTAATTTCATTGTTGCTATACAAAATTAATTACTTAATTAACAAAAGAGCATGTTTTCATAACTTTGAAAAAAATATTTTTACATCATTCCATTCTCTCTTGAAATAGACCCAGACAGCATGGGCCTATTCACTTTATATTATTATTATTATTATTATTATTATTATTATTATTATTATTATTATTATCATCATAAAAAACAGTAAAACAAAAATTTAAATAGAAACAATGGCTCAAAATCTTGACAATATTATTGCAAGCTCTCTGATCTAAAAAGCTAAAATTTTAAACATTAATAATAACGATTTCAATATTTAAAATTCATAATAAATAGTGAAGAAAATTAAAAGGATACGGTATCAACAAAATATTGCGTCAGCAACACAGATTACCTAATAAATGATTGAATATATCAAGCTATTCCACTTAACCAGGAATTCAGATAAATACAAAGAAACCAGTAAACTCTCTTATTTAATGGTCTAGACATAATCTACGGGTATTATATATTTAACCAACAAAGAATAATTTATTAAAATAAAGTTTTTTTCAACATTAATAGTATTATGACATAAGGGCCAACATATTCAATTTTAACACTTACAATGGTACGTCATCACGTAAGTTTTAAGTTTAAGTCTAGTCCACAAAATAAAGGTCAGTAACAATGACCATAACGGAATAGGTATATATCATTTGCTGGTAAAGTCTAAGAATATTCAATGTCGAATTATTTACAAGAGGTAAATGCAAGATTAATATCCATTAGTTATCAACTACTCAACTAATTTTTCAATCGCCATTTATAAAAATTAATATTTCAAGCTGTTTAAAGGAAAATGTTAGAAATTAAAGTTTAAGTTTTAAATCAAAAGGAGTCCATATTTTGAAAATTAAATATACTAATATTTGAAGAAAAGTCCATAATATTCAAAAGAGAAACTAATTTCAATTTAGTTTTATCCATGATTACTTTTGAAAGCGAATATTAAATATTTTTATAATATATATGCCGAAACAATAATTTTGATAAGACAGGCCAACAGATAATTTTGAAAGGCTTACATTTTCCTGGACAAGAAGTGTCCGCGCTGAAAATCCAAACGAGTGCAAAGTAAAAGGGAAAATCATCAGTTTATATTCACTCCGCAGCCCAGCTTGAAACGTAGCAGAAAGTAAAAAGGGAGGGGAGGAAGGAACACAAATAGAGAGAGAGCGAGGTGATGGATATGTCATGTAGGACTTCTATTTACTCTGGAAGCCCATTCTAGGTCGACCCAGAATATTCTGGACGAAAGTAGTCTTTCTGGGGTCTTTGGAAGGCGTGTCAGTGAACGAGCTTAGAACTAGCTCCGTATTCCAGTAACTCTTTTAGTCAGCAGGGCTAGTCAATGGGGCTCGGACGTGTTCTATTTTGCTGGTCGTCACGTTGTTATTTAGGTTTTTAAACGGAATATTTGGTCAAATACTGGCAGAGGTGATTAATATTAACTATAATTAAATTATGTATAAGTAATATGTATATTATTGTCGCTTGTAATTTCAACAATGCTATAATTTACATATAATAATTATGATATTGTCTCTTGTAACTTCGGCGATGTTACACAATAAGTGGCATCAGCCCAAATCTAGTGGTGTCCGAGATGGACAAAGTAATACAAAAAACCTCACTTCAAAACTCGACGACAATTATAAATTGATTTTATACCACCAAGTGCTACAGCACTATATGAACTTCAGTCAGAACCCTCCATTACCTTAAAATACAGGCACAACCACTCCTGAAGTGTCTGTAATTCCAATTCCTACTGTACTTAACACTGTACCCGCACAGGCACGTAAAAAAGCTTAGCTTTTATTTGAAAATATTGTTTCACAAGGCGGTATCTCTTGGGATGCAAACGGAAAAGTGAATCCAATATCGTGGATTTAGTGAACGATCTGGTCAAAGCAAGAAGACACAGCGAACCGTCGGGGTGGCGAGAGTTTCTCACAGGGCTCCAAAACAAAAGTTCCGAAATAATTTATTGTCAATCTGAAACGCTTGGAACCGATTAGAGATCTGACGCCACCACACAAACCTCTTACACCGTCGCAACCCCTTAAGAATAAAATTGAAAAGGGTGTACGAAAACAGGTCGCTGCCTTTCTGAGCTTAATGGAGCGTTTAGCTGACATCTACTTCAACCTTTCTCAATCTGCAGGGCTTGCAGGGGTGGCGTCGCTCATAAAGGCGTCCAAAGTACGAGAGTGAATTTTTGCAAAGGACGCTTATACCATACACAAACCTGTGATACAAAAGTTTCCACGCAACAAGTACCTGTGTCAATCATTGACGATATCTGGCAAGTTGAGCTACGCGATATTTGAATTCTCAGCAAATACAAAAATAGTGCCGTGTACTTGCTCACCGTCATTGACGTGTTTAGCAAGACCAAGGTGGAGGACGCATTTCAGGATATTTTCAAACAAAGTGGCCGTAAAATTATAAGTTTATAGACAGACAACAGAACAGAATTCACGTCACGTCTAGACCAGCAATTTATCAATAATAAAGGCATGTATTACTACACCACCCTAAATCCTGAAGTAAAGGCAAGCATCGTAGAATGATTCAATAGAAATCTAAAAGTTTGCATGTGGCGTTACTTTACCAAAAATAACATATATCGCTATGTGGACGTCCTCCGAGATCTGCTTGACGCTTGCAAAGGTTCAAAACATTCCCGTATAAAGATGGCGCCTGCAGACGTTTCAGAAACCAATGTGCTTCAACGCAGAGATAACCTGTACGGCAAGTGGTGCCCAAACTCACATAGTAAACCAAAACTCAAGGTTGGTGCACGGTGCG
>JBCFYV010005386.1:0-16060 GCA_039000515.1 Timema cristinae | reverse complement strand
CCGGGAAAACACCATTTCGGGGGGCCCTCTTCCCCCAACTGCCCATTTCGAGTAGATAGACGCAATAAAGGATGATCGGGGTTTTTCTAATTTTGGGGGGGTTTAAAGAAAGTTTTTTTTTTTTAAGGGGGTTTTTTCCACTCTCTTTTTCCCAAGAAAATAGGGTTTACACTTAATAAAAAAAAAAACCTTCCCATCATAAAACCATTAACTTAATTTAAAAATTTTTAAAAAACCCGGGGGGGTAGAAAGAAGCGTAAAAAAAAAAAGTCTGGGCTTTTTGATAGAAAAATGAAGGGGCCCCCCTTTGGGCCCAAAAAGGGGCTTTCCCCCCAAAAGGGGTTTTTTTGGCCCCCTAAAAGTAAAACCCCAAAAAAATTTTTGGCCAAAAAGGGTTTGGAAAAAAAGGGTTTTTGGGAAAAAAGGGGTTTTGGCCTAAAGGATTTGGCCTAAAAGGTTTTTGGAAAAAAAGGGGTTTGGGCCCAAAAGGGCCTTTGGCCCAAAAGGCTTTTGGCCAAAAAGGCATTTGGCCAAAAAAGTCTTTTCCCAAAAAAAAAAAATTTTTTAAAAAACCTTGGGTTAATCGGGGGAAAGAAAAAGGGTATTTTTAGTTTTTTCTCGAATATAGAAACAAAAACTGATGCAAGGTAGTTCAATATTTCAAAAAACTTTGACATTCCTAAATAAAAACTAAAATTCATATTAAAAACACTTTTTCCCCTTTTTTTTTTTTAAAAAATTTCCCATTTTTTTTTCCCTTTGTTAATATACTCCGGAAAAAATTAAAAAAAAACAAAAAAAAATCCTATTCTCAGTTTTTTTTTACGCTCGGAAAAATTAAATTTAATTAAATTAGGGACTTTTGACAATTTATTCCAAAAAGGCAAAATAAAAGGGGGAAAACCCCAAAATTCAACCCACCCACTTTAAATTTGTCTGAAGTACCCCCCCGATTTCTTTTAGCGTACGTTTATTTTATGAACATATTTTTTTATCTTTTTTTTTAAAATAATTAATAAAAAAAATAAAAAGTGACTTTTTAAATACATTTTCCCAAAAAAAAATTTTTAACAATGGCATAAATATTAAATAAAATTTAAATTAGGGTTTTGACTAGACCCTTTTAAATTATTATTTTTGTTAAAAAATTTTAAAAACTATTATTTATAAAATTGTACAGTTATTTTTTTAAAACATGAAATTTTTTAAATTAAAGGGAAAAAATTTTTTATTAAAAACGGGTTTTTTAACCAATGGGTCCTTTTTTTAAAAACTATTATAATTTCCCCCTAAATTTGAAAAGCATTCTCAAAAATTATTTAAATTTGGGAAAAAAATAAAAAAGTTTTTAAAAAAAAATTGTCTTGGTCTTTTTTTAAGTTTTAAAAAACTAAAAATCAAAATGGGGGTACCCTTTTTACGGGATGATAATTACGGGGTAAGAAAAAAACGATTAAGAAATGGACCTCCGAAATCCCAAGGCTGCAGCAGGGCGGGATAAATTGAGACTTTGGTTGGAAAAATATCCCCGTGGGCCTTGTGTTCCCCCTTCCAAAAAGTGACATTTTACCCTGGGCAAACGACGTGCTTTTGGGCCCCCCACTATGCCAAAAAAAAATCATTTTTTGTCAATGTTTGTGCTCTATTTATGCTCATATGTGCCCAACATGAACATTTGTGCTGTTAAACTGGCCATTTTAGAAAATATTTAATGTGGTGGGCCATCTTGAGCTCAAGCTAACCCCGCCACATATGAAAAACACAACATAACAAAATTTATTTAAGTCAATCCTTTGTGTTCCATTTGTGCTCATATGTCCCAAAAATGAACATTTGTGCTTTAAAATTAGAAAATCTAGAGAGCATTTAATGTGGCGGGCTAACTTGAACCTTCCCTATATCAAAACTGTAGAAAAATAAGTTCAAGCGCCAGCCACATTTAAAAAACAAGTAACAAAATTCTGTATTCACGATTCGTTTTGTTCTTAGTTTGTGCTCATTTGTGCCCGAAAATTAACGTTAGGGCTGTGAAATCTAGGCCTTTTAGATAACATTTAATGAAGGCGATCCAACTAGAGCTCAAGCTAGCCCCCCCACATTAACTGTTTTCTAAAATTTTCTAATTTTAAAAAGCACAAAACTCATTTTTGGGCACATATGAGCACAAACAAAAAACAAACGAAGGTGAAAACAGAATTTTGTTACATTGATATTTAAAAATGTGGCGGGCCAGCTTAATTCAATTTTTTCTACAGGTTAGGTATAAAGAAGACTCAAGTTACCCCCCCACATTAATTGTTCTTTGATTTTCTAATTTAAAGCACAAATGTTCATTTTCGGGAAACATATGAGCACAAATGGAGCAAAATTGATTGACTTAAAAAAATTTTGTTATGTTTTGTTTTTCAATATGTGGTGGGCTAGCTTGAGCTAAATTTGGGGCCCACCACATTAATTATTTTCTAAATTGGCCATTTTCAGAGCAAAAATGTTCATGTTCGGGCACATAATGAGCACAAATAGAGCACAAACGATTAGACAAAAAAAGGTTTTTTTCAGCAATGTGGCGGGCCAACATATTGCGTGGCAAACAGGCTAAATCTTCTCTTTCTTCTTCCCCGTCGCACTCTAAAAGAGACTTTAAAGGGGTGGGTTTAGGCAGCAGCCCTTTTCCCCTCCCTCCATTCCTAATAATAGCAAACGACCTTGAAATAAACCATAAAAAAAATTCATTGTTCCCGGCAACTTTCCTTTGGTTCTTTTTGAAACCCCAACATAATTTGTTTTGATTTCACGAGTTTTGGCGGGTACCTCTCTCTTGCTTCATCCTTTGCTTTATATAGATTAAATAATGTATTGATTTGTATATTTTTGTTGTAAAGTTTAGTGATATCTAATTTTTTTTAAATATGTATTTCATCTTCATTTTTGAAAGAAAGATTTTTACTATAAAATAATGAATCGAGGACAAAAATGTGCATACCGCGCCTGCTCAATTACACGGTGTACTTAAGGAATTTTTCCTAAATGGTTTTTCCCTTTTTCCACGCAAACGAGGTACTTTTTCATAATTTTTATCTTCCTCATACCTACCTTCTAATTGCTATTAAATGGGGGAAAGCTTTTACTGGCGTGAAGATACAATGAAAAAACAACACTACTAGAGCTTACTCTATTTACTTAAAACATATTTAGACAAGAAAATACATCATATTCAAAAAATAACAAATGTACATTTTTTTTTATAGTTATAATTACATTTAAAAATTTATTTAACATTTTTAAGATAATACTATACTTACTATATTGACTTAATAATAAAAAATGAGAGACTCTTTAACACACTGGCTCAAAAAGTATTTCATTATTAACATTATATATATAATCTAAACCTTTTTAAAAGGTTTTTGAACTAAAAGTTTAGTACCCTTTAATAAATAAAAGCTAATGGATATACTTTTGATTTTTTTCACTTGACGAGAAAAAGGGCATTATAAGTTCATAAAAACCCTTTTAATAACTATCATATTTTATAAATAAATTATATCTATGATAAAAAGACCTCTCACTAAGCGTTTACTTAGAACCAGTGGCGCACTCAATGGGTGGAGTAAAAGGAGCACCTTCCCCCATAACCCCTAAAAAATTTCAATACAAACATAAATTATTTACTTTATAACTAAAACATTAGACACAGAAGATGAGTCGTATACATAGGCTCCTTTTTTAGACTTGGTTTAAGACTTTATATTCAAAACACACACATATTAAAAATGCCACTTATATTCTCATTTAAAAAAGCACTACCATAGTAGCTTCCATACATTGTATACAAGAAAATGTATATAAATTAGCCACCGTTTTGGTAATTAAGTTTGTTTTATTTTTTAAGTCTCTTAACACAAGATATGGGTTATTACACCGGGACCTCGCTTATAGAGACTTCACTCGCACCCCACCCAATTTCGGTTAAAATTTAAAACTAAAGTACTTCGAACTGACAAAGCTACCAGAGCGTATTATTCAACGCATTAAAATATATTGACTTAGACCAGGGGTTTTTCACATTTTAGACCGAAGGAGCCTTTGTACCAGAAAAAAATGAATGGGCCCAACTCTCATAAAAAAATTTACACTAGTATTATGACATTCAATAAATTACATTTAAATCTCACAAGTCTTTTTATAATTTAATTTCATAATGAATAAAAAGAAAACTACACTACACCCCGACCCTCCGCGTCACTCAAAAACAAGTTATATTTTGAGTGCGATGACTTATGAACCAGGTAGCTTACAGCGTTAATACCAACGTACCAGTTTTTATTTGTGTACAGGGGTGAAATTTATTTTTATCACGTAATATAAAATTATTTTGCTAACAACACATAAACCGTACTAAATGTTGATTTCAATACACAGTCCGACACATTATCTCATTTGGGTAGCGTGTTTGTATATGAGCTAAATGCCCCCGGGTTTCGATCCCGGAATGTCCGAAAAACGTATCATTGGTTGACTGTGCTTTTCCCCTTTCACAATGAAAAATTTTAACTGTCAGGGGCTGGATTTGTATTTGTTTCTAGATTTAATTTAAATTTTTGTCAGACTGGGAAATAATCTACTTCTACGGTGTGTCTGTCACTAGTTTTATATCGAGTGTCACTCTTGAGCGTGAACTGGGAAAGAGGGAAGGGTTGATAGGGTGGGGTATTACCAAATTTTTCTCCCCCCAACGAAATGTGCCTTCCTCCAGTTTGTTAAATTTCCCCTCTGATATACTTGAATTTGAAGCTGAAAGATGGTTTGCATCAAACTTCAAAAAGATTCTAAAACAATCTATATTATTTCTAAAAAACCTAAGGGAGACCCCAAATAGCTTTTAGTGGCATTCCATTTCAAATATTTTCACTGGCTTGGAGTAAATCACCAAAAACTCCTTAAAAATAGTGTTTTTACAAACTACCTCGCCCAACCTAATAAAGCTTCGCCGATACTCTTGATAGTCATCACAATACTTTTTTTTTAAATTTGTGACTTACTACCCGTTTGAGTTGTACACATACATAAATTTTTACCCTAATGAACCAGGAATGAGGAATGTTACATTTTAGATTGAATGTACCTACATTTGCGTATATTGAGAGTGGGGAAACCATTTTAGGGAAAAATACCCTTGTTACACCCGGCTGGGATTTGAACTTCAATGTTAGAGGACAATTTATTTCCAACTGAGGGGGGGCGGGTGAGGGAAATAGGTGGAGGACACACATATTATCTCCAACTTTGAGGGGGGCATATATTATTACCAACTTATATAACATAAATGTAGCTGAATCTAATATTACCCTTTAAATATATAGTTTGACACACTCATTTTGAACATTAATATAAATTCCAGATTTTCACTATACAACAAATTGGATTATGAATAGGCCTACTTACAAGAGGGTTATTAAATTTATATTGAAAAGTTAACACATAATTTAAGGTATCACTTACGTCCCCAAATACCTTAATTCTTTCATTAACTTGCGTACTATATACATTTGTTCATGTACTACAATAAACTATGTTCTTGTACAAAACATATTATGTTGTCAAACAGCCACGTGATTTATTAAATTTAGAAATAATGTTTCTAAAGTATGTTTTAAGATGGCACGGATATCATAAAACTATATCCACCTTGCATGGGAAGATTTCTCTTCCGACACTGTCCACATTAATGAAGCAAGATCGATTTGGTTTAATAAGGCATATAAAATGCATATGTGAAATCTTGCAGTTAAGTAAACTATTTAAACAAATAATTAAATTCACTATAGAAGGGGACTTTTCCATAAAGTAAAACTATTGGGGTGACATGTTTACCCGCCATGAAATTACTTACTATTTGTTTCGTAAATCTAATACAATGCCTAGATTCACGGGTGATATATTTTCCCCTTGGATAACATTTTCGGAGACATCACAAATAAGGGCGATTTTAATTTGCTTTTTTAAGGAAATTACAGCAGTTAGGGCTGAAGGTCTTGTTCATATTCATTAGGTGAAAAAATGTTCTGAGCAAATAAAATATGAATCATGATTTTCCATCTCGTTCAGAAGGGAATACATCTTCATCTGACATCAGAATCTTTAGGTAAGTCATGGTGTATAAAACCATATCTCTTAGATTACTTTTATTGCATACGGCAACGATACAACGCTTACCCGGCATTTTCTTAGTATCGGTATGACACTTTTCGTAACCCTTCACGCATAAATAATAAGAAAGCTTACAATAAACATACAAACATTTACTATTCACATTGACTTTGGAAGCATACTTGACATAAATAAAGAAGTTAGTAACGAGCGCACCCGCCTCGGTGGCGTAGATAGCTAACGCGCTAGTCGTGTTGAGCTCAACTGCTGAGGATGGGGAGATCGAGGTTTGAATCTCGGTCGGGTGAACTGGGGGTGGTTTTTCTTCAATGGTTTTCCACTCTCCCTCCACGCAAATGCGGGTTCACTTCCACTAATTCAACCTTCCCAATTCCTAATCCATTAGCGTAATTAGTACTTAGGCGTATAACCCGAACGGTAGTAAGACGTGGTGCGGAATAATAATTTAAAAAAAGTGCTGCACTACACAGTCACATGATCCGAACAGAAGCAAGCTTGGCTAGTTCACGAGCAGACATTACAGCAGCGCTGCGTGTTAGGGTAGAGCTGAGTGCTGGCCGGTAAGGTGAACGAGCCTTCCCTACAACTCTAGTAGCCTTAGTATAAGGAAGGACCCTCAAGATGACCAAATAAACCTTAAAATTTGAAATTTCTCAGTGAGTTGAGTAATTGCAGGAGGAAAGGGGAGCTTGGAGGTCAACATTTTCAAAAACTAATATATTTAATTACTTCTCTGTATTGTAAAGAATTTAAATGTATTAATTAGGTACGGAAACAATACAAATAGACATTTACATAATAATAATTATTATTATTATTATTATTTAAAAATTGCATTCTGAGAAATAGTGGTGATGGAGTATAATAAGAAAAAAACTTTTTGAGATTAGGAAAAAAATAAAATTTTGACAGATAAATAAAGATAAATCAAATCCCAGATAGCCAAAATAACGTTAGACTCTACATTTCTCAAAGTGGGTTGGGGAATAAGGAATCCAAAATCTACAAAATTAATAGAAACTACTACATCTCAGTGCAGTGTCGTTAAAAATTGAATTTTGGCATGCCCGTAAATGCACCACTCCAAATAAACTAATAAGTCTGAGCATTTTAAAATGTAACTCCATGAAATCAAGGGAGGGGCGGGGGAGTTATAAAAAACATTTTATCTATAGTTTAAAATCGAAATTTGGCTGGCAGGTAGAAGAACAACTATAGATAAAGAAAGTATTCTTTTAAACTATGTGTTTAAATGGAGTTAGAGAAATTATGATTGGGGAGGAGAAGGGAAAATTTTCAAAAACCAAAAGAAACAATTACTAACAGAACAATTTATTTGATAAGCTGAGGTGCTTAGTACTAGAGTGATTCTTTCAAATTAATTCATGTTTAGTTAGTAAATTTAAACTATTTCTTTTGGTGTTCATTTCAACAATGTCTCTGCGTAAGCGAGCAAATATTGATGCAAAGACTGCATATATATATATACAAAATAGATTATATATATATTTATAAAATAGATTTTACTTCTTATAGGTAGTAGTTAATTTGTGGCTTCATCAACATACAAAGTTTTCGCCTCATACGTGTCTGAAATTGTATTTTTGGTAGTTTAGATCAGGGTTTCTCAAACTGCGAGGCGCGAAGGGATTTCAGATGAGGTGTGAACCAATTTCTCACTTCTTTCGACTTGCCTAAATTATGATTGACTAAAAAAATTAATATTCTGTTTGGCCTATGAAGCAATAAAATTAATTAATATCTTACAAAACCTTACTAATTTTTTATAAACTTCTACAAAGCTCTTATCAGAAAATAATTAAATCAATTAAAATAATAAATGTCTCATTTTTGTATTTTAACGTAAAAAAGTTATTTTATTCTAAGAATAAGAGTCTTAACAATTAATTTTATGTTCATATAAGGCTCAAGAGTATAGAGTTTGAGAAACCTGGTTTAGATGATTTGCTAAAAATATGATAATTTACCCAAATTAAATGTGAGCGAAGCCGTGGGCAAACTCGAGTAAGTTAATATGATTATTAAAAAATGAATGATTGATTAATTCATTTAGCAAAATTAATAAACAAATAAACTTAGAAATACTGATAAAATATACTTTGGCACTTAAAAAAAATATATTCAAAATTCAAAATAAAAAAAAATTATTAAAATGGTGTGACCACATGTATGTGCTAATTAATAAAAAACGGTACGGGTACAAAACTTTTATTTCTGGTACAAAACGGTACAAAAATTATTATTATTAGCACCACGTCTTACTACCCGTTCGGGTTATACGCACTTACGCTAATGTGTAATGGTAGGGTGATTGTGAGATGAAATGAAGGACCTACAGTTTAACGTGGAATCCGAACCACGGTGGTGGCCTGGCACTCCCCACATTAACAAGATGGCTTGTCAAAAATTAGAACAAAACCTTGGCAATGTCAAAAGTTCAACATACAAAAGGGTACTACAGGTTAATGGACGTGCTGCTATACCTTGGGAAGTAGTAAATTTTGAAAAGACTTATATATTTTGAAACGGTAGTATATACTATTTAACTAAACACTACACACCTCGCCATCTATTAGCATCACTACAAATCTTAACGAATGTTTCCGGAGACAGCAAAACATATTTTAATAAATGGTCTAAAAATTAACTTTACAAAAAGTCGTTTGGCCTAAAAGGCATTTGGCCTAAAAGGCATTTGGCCTAAAAGGCGTTTAGCCTACACTTTAGGCCAAATGCCTTTTAGGCCAAATGACGGGTACCCGAAATGAATGTATTTTCATATTTCAGACTGATAAAGTAAACCTATTAAGAAAGCATCACCGAAAATAATTATCACCATTGTTTTTAAATATTATGTTGACTTGTGCTAATACCACCCCACAATGTCGGTATGTTGATTAATTTTATGCTAGGGGCTCTAGAGGAGGAAGGTACATATTAGAGAAAGTGTAAACGTGTTTTCACGGAAGGAATGTGGTGATCCATTTAGTAAAAAAACACCTTTAATACAACTGGTTGAGATTTGAGCCTCACCACTGACAAATTATAAATATACGAGTCATGAAATGTAATCTGCGTGTCCACCAATGCAAGCTAGTATTGTAACTGTGGTTTTCCATTCGCTTCACTGACAGAGGCTGGTCCTATTCTGTATAACTCACTCCCCCTAATCCTGATCGCTTGGATTAGTTCCACTGAGCCATCACTGGCAACAGAGAGTAAAAAAAAATATACCGGTTTCAAAACCTCCGTCTCACTCTTAAACTGTAAGGCGAATTTTTTTTTCTTCATCCCTTCTATTCTAAGGAAAAAAGTAAAATTAATTTCCAGGTCCCAATCCTCCTGTAAGTAGTTGCTTATCAAGGCGTAAACACACACACACTTCCGCTCCGGAACTCCCTTCGACCCTCTCCAACATTTCTCTCCTTTCTCTATCCACCCAGATATCTAAGCAGAAGAAGGTAGATGCCTGAACGCATCCTACTGACGTCATTACTTCCAATCAAGACGCTTTCAGAAATCTGTTCGCTCGCAAGTACTAGTTTACGGTTACTTGGTTAAATAATGAAGTGGATGAGGCCTTGCTTGGCCTCTGTGCTAAGAAGAGGTCTTGGATTAATGTTCGCCACCTTTGCAGCTTTCATCTAAATGTAGATGTAATTAATTATTCATCAAAAGAAAAGATAGGAAGACCTTTACTTAGCAAGGACTACATACTTATCCTTTGTAGGTCTTGGGTGTAGTGTGGTTGATTGGGAGGAAGGTTGCTTTAAAATATAAAAGGAGTGTGTGGATTTGTTTAATCTTCCGTCATTGTGAGATCATTAAATGTGTAATGTATAGTCTTTGTGGCGGGACATTATCTAATGATAAAGACACTGAACCTCACTGGTAGCTCAAGAAGCTGGAGTTTGATTGCAACTGACTGTACTAGGTACTTACAACAGGGCTGCCACTATTTTCTTGCTACCAAATTCCCTATGTTTTTCAGATTTTTCCTGAAGGAATTTACTCTTCCATGCAGCTTAGATTGAAGACAAGATTAGTAAGATTTCATTTTTTTTATCAAACTCACTAGTTCTAAAAATTGAAACTTTCTTCACACTCTGATACCAGTTTATTTATTTTGTTATTAAAATTAATTTACTACTTTGGTAGAAAATATTGTGATAGATTTATGATCTATAAATGTATTTTTTATTACAGGTAGTATAGGTCTATCTATATATGATAAGTTTATTTTGATTGTTAATTTGCTTGTTATATTAGTTTGTGTGGGGGTGGGTTTTTTATTTTGTTGGGACGTAAGGTATTAGGTTATACTCAGATTCATAAGGCTCTACATTAAGAAATAAAGTAGGTTATGCTGTTCATTGGTTTAATTTCAAACAAGTTGAATGTCAGGAAGATTTGGATCATTAAACCGTGAGTTAGCCGAGGTCATAAAAGGGGCACTCCGGTTCATTTTTTGTATCACTCAGAAACTATTGTATAACTGTTTCAATTTTCATATATAGCGCCGATATTAATCTTGAAACAAATTTTGTTACTGTATAAATTCTGTAATTGATTTAGTTAAAACGTTACACTCTTCCACGGTATTAAGTAGAAATACAAATCTAAGTAACGTAAAGCACATTTTATTAATAGGCTATATAATGTCCCCAACGGGGACGTTCAAATATTCCGTGAGTGACCCAGTCCCCCCAAATTGGGAATAGTAATAATAATAATTAAAAATATCAAGACGTGGATGCAAGGACATTGGTCATAAGATAAAGAGAAGTGTAGAGTTTTTATAACTATATTAATTAAATAATGTATTCACTAATAATAACTTATTTAAATTGCAACTTAGATAAATTAAAATATTTTTATAAAACCATTTTATAATTCTTTTTAGCTTTAACTGTTTAGTACAGTAAATTTGAATCCAGCTTAGAACAATATTTATTGTTAATTATTTTGCACCATTAATTTACACTTTAACGTTAATAATTACCAGCAATTTATAAAATACATAAAAAAAATGGATATTCCTGTTAAAAAACTTACAAAAGTTTACAAATATAACGTAAGTAGGACGGGGATAAAGGGGTTAGGCGTTTACTTATTTTTGCTCACAAAAGGGGGGAAGGAGTCCAAAATGGTCCAAGATTTCCTGACATATTACCTTAACACTCCCTAAATGATCAATATTCCATCAACCAGTTATGATAAAATAATTGCGTGTGGCAATATCCTAGAACTGTTTCTCCCTCCTTGTCTAGCAGGTAGGCAGCGACATTCTCACTTGACTGGGGGATTAGAGGGCCAAGGGTGTGCGGAGGGAGGACGGAGACACGTCTGGAAGGGTCGGGATCCTTTTTATTCTGGACTCTTAACTTTAGAAATGGAGGATTCCAGACCCTTAGCTGTCACCACCCCTATATAAACAAGCTCAGCGATAGCCGTAGAATATTCAGTTCTTGGCTCTCAACCAGTGGGACTGGGAGTGGACCGGCGTGTCCAGTGTGCGGATCGGTGTTTGTGTATCGCGGGTCATCGCAGTGTATCGTGTGTGGGACAAGTGTTGGCCTAAGTACACGGGTGATGTAGACATTCTTTGTTAATGTGGACTAATTGTTTTTAATCAAAATGTTTGTGACTGTTTTTAAAACTTTGAATAGTTATTAGGTGTTTTAGAGTTGTTAATTTATTTATTTAATTTACTTATATCTCTGTGCTCTATTAGTTTAATTAAGTTACAGACTTGATTAAGACTCTTTTTATTTATTTAATTACTTGTTTAGTTATAATTAATTTAGATATACAGTTAATCAGAGTGTGTATGTAAGTGGTAATTTTAATAATCATAACCTTGAATATTCCGTGGGCATTTTTATCCGTGTTTGGTCGGCAACCTACCCCAATATCACTAAAATAACTCGTGGTTAGCACTTCCACGTGTGAACGGCCTGTGACCCTCCCAGGTCATGTTTGCCCCCCACGTTACAATATTTACTATGGCCAGAAACGTATTTTTGTAACAGAAATTACAAAAATCTTTTCTCAGCCCGTGGCCAGTGCTTGGCTCCGGTAGGTAGTACCCCTCTAGCCAAGCATTGTAGGGGGGATCCTTTAGCCTTCATTGTCAAACAGTGGACACATTTTATTACATTTTAAATAAATGGATTGGTGAACCGAACAGACTTTCTCCCTCCTTTGCCTAAATATGGAGAAATTTTCTCATCATCAGGTTCATTAGCATCATCAAGTGTTCTGTCTCTTGGCAGGTCCAGTTATGATATTCCTCCAACTCTCCCTATCCTGGGCCAGTCTCTGGGTTGGTTTGTATCTTCCTCCAACCTTTATTGAATCCAGCATCTGGTACCTACTTCGTCCTCTTTCTCTTTTTTTTAATTTATCACTCCTACAATTTTATTCTTCAAAACTCGTAAAATATATGTGAAACAAAATAATAAACATGGTTGCAGAAATGTTTCACCAAAAATAACGAATAAAATATTCACTCTGTAGAATAATATTGAGGAACAAGTAACAGTTGTGCTCACAAAATAGCATAATACATTTAATACCTCAATTTAAAACATATATTGGCCAATATCTCAGAAACTATTGTTTTAAATGTACTACAACTTGGCAATGATAAGTTATTTCGTGTCTTAAAGAGATGGAAATTTACATTTATGTAAGAAGGTACCATCGAAGCCATTTTAAATGTGTAAACAATTTTTTTTACGTTAAACAATGCCTAAATACGAAGTTTAATCAAAATTGTTTGAGCATATTTTGTGTTATTTTTTCCCCTCTTTTTTGACCCTTAAGTAAACTACCCCTAGATTAGATGGATAATTTCAAAATCCTTCTGAGAAACCCTATGAAAACCTTAGAAACCAAGTTTTTAATTTGTCCGGTAAAATGGTTTCGATTCTAGTCCCACTATCAACAGATAGATGTTGTAAAAAATACTTTTTTTTAGTTTATTCATCAAAATCTTCGTTTAGATTTTTGACGATCACAAGGTGCAAGAAATTAAAAGTACAAAACATTCCAAATTTACAACATTAATTATATCTTTAAAATTTGTAGCCATCCAGTGAATAAAAATAAAGAAAATCTGAATTTCAATGCTATTTCTGGTTCGAGATTAATCGTGTATTTAGAAACTTGTTTAATCAATCCCCAAGGACAGAGAATAGTCAGATGGATAGTTAAACTTGAATCAAACGTAATATATAGATAGCGTGGTTTGATGAAGTGTTAATTATAAGGCAGTAGAAATTAATTAGGCAGAGCTTGTGTGGTAAAATCTTTTTTAATAAATGCATTTTCTTTTTCTTACAACAAACCTATTTTCTAGTCATTTAAGCTTCATGTTCGTCTATTGAGAATGAAAAATAACGAAAACCAGACTTTTAGTTTGTTTTATGGCTAAAAGGTTAACGGAAAAATTAGATAGGTCTACATTAAATGCTATATGTAAAAATCGCATTGAAGTGAAGTTTTTTGCGTTATTCACTTTGGAAAAGTTAGATTGAAATTAATTAGTTTTTTTCAATTTAATTTTCATAAAATTTGTCTTTTTTAAAAACATTATATAATTATTTCACTCCTCTCAACTCAACTGTCTTCTAATGAAGAATACAGAAAATATTTCTATGACAGTGAAACAAAGGCACAGATTCTTAATTAATTTTAAAAATTGTAATACACTGTCACAAAGTTATTTTTTTTATCTTTAAGTAGCACCCTCGAGTTCAATCCCTTATCAAACAGATCTTTACACGCAGGATTCATGTCACACTTTCGGACGGAAGGATCTACCAATAGGAATGTAGCTTGAACAGTTTCACTATAAATGCATCAAAACAAAACCATGACAAAGGCCACTTACTCTTTCACACCATTAAATACTCGTGTAAATATATATATATATATATATATATATCTCGGAAAGTCTTACTACCTGTTTAGGTTATACGCGTATTTGATCATTACTCTAATGGGATCTAAGTATTTAGAGGTAGTCTACCCGCATTTGCTGAAAAGTAGAATCAGAAAACATTTAGGAAAACACCACCCTGAGAAGACCCTCACCTTAGACCAATCAGCCACTGAATTGGTTGCCACTAAATAAATGGAGGGGCTACAATAACACCATATATACTTTTTTTCAATTGTGACACTATTTTCAAAAATGAGCTAACCGTAAATTACCCTTAAATGAATTATTTCCCAAAAACCATTAAACGTGTGTTTTTTTTATGTCAATCACTGTGTATATATCCATACGAAACCGTTAAAGTCATTTCAGGAAACTCATAATTTTCGGAAAACAGTTATCGGTAAACCATCCTTGATTCTAAGGCTGAAAGAAAATATTCCTATGATAAGGCCATTTTTTAAAAGCTAATTATCAAAGCTGAACTAAATCTGACATACTGTTTTGGCTGTAGCACCAAGGATAGACAAAGACCAGCTTAGGGTATATCCAATATAAGGATTCTACATCATCTGTCGGTTGAGAATATCACTATTACTATATCTCTCTTTATTAGTAAAGAAAAGATAGTTATCATGAGGAGTTCTTGAAAAACAAATTCTTACATATAGCTGTTTATCAAGACTTTAAAACAACAATTTATTACTGCTAATCTTTTCTGACCATCTTATCTGTGTTTGTAAAGTAAAAACTAAGATCAAAACGTCTCTTTTCCCTACTAGTTTAAATATTTTAAGTTTATAAATAGGTAAATACCTAACTACGGCTCAACTGGTGAAATATATTAAAGACTGGAAAACTGATCAAACAAAATATTTTGCTGGTAAGAAAACCTGATACAATTTTTTAGCATAAGTTGTTGTGTGACAATATTAATTAAAACAAAATTAAATAAATATAGCTGACGATTCTCCTATAGTTAAATAGCTAAAATCATTTCACCTAGAGCTGTGATTTTCTAAATAAAACTCTTATGACATTTACACTTGAACCAATAAATAGTGTCAGACTTATTTGCCAAACATGCCTCGAATTCAGTCTCAATTAAAAAAAAAAAGTGTCAAAAGTTCGAAATTGTTCAATGTGTATTTCTTGGTTAGTGGTGGATATATAGAGCAATTTTTTGAACTGCCGTTCAGGTACAATATATATGAAATGTATCTGCATATGCGTGGAGTAAAAGTGGGAAACATTTTATGAAAATCCAACTATTATAGACCTAGATGGGATTTGAACTCCGAATTTTGCCACCATAATAAACCAAACTTAACTAATTATATTGTATACTGATGCGGGTGATATCTTTTATACACAAGACTTTAAATTTAAAGCGCCAATCCGTTCCCTAGGAATTTAAACATCGATTAAGTCAAATGAGCTTAAATAATATGTTTTTGAAAATTTAGTTCGTTTTAAAAGCTAATTACATCAAAACAAGTTCGATTATGAAGATATACTTTTTTAGAAAACACAACTTGCGCTATGCGTCAAACCCACTCTTAACGCCAAAAATTAGTTTAACGGAGTCTTGATAGATGGGTTCGATAGTAAAAATCAAAGAATAAAATTACAGAACCGCTTTACTTTTAATACGTGCAATCGAGAACTTGCTGTTTTTTAAACATTTAAATTTTTACTCGTCTGAATGAACCTGTTTTTATAGCCTGTAAAGGGAAAGTGGGACCTTTAGTTTTAAACACATTCTTCTCGCTCCTTAACACAGTCTACACACCACGAGGCCTCTCATGTGACCCATAGAGAACCCCCAAATTTTGATGCTCCGGCATCAAACGTCTGACGCAGGAAAAACCCTTTACTGTCTTATTAAATAGAACGAACCTTTAGCGCTTTCTCTGATTGCCC
>JBCFYV010005385.1:0-49733 GCA_039000515.1 Timema cristinae | reverse complement strand
AAATTTTTTTAAAAATAATAATTTTTTTAAATTTTATTTTTTTTAAATTTTTTAATTTTGCATTTTAAATAAAAACCAACTAAAAATTTTTTACAACAAACCGTAAGAAATTTAAGAAAAGTTACATTTTTATAAAAATTTAAGCTTGTAATTCTAAAAAAATTTCCCCTTTGGGAAAATTTTTTAATTTTGCCCAAAATTTAAATTTGTGTGTTTTTTTTTTAAAACAATTTTTTATTTATATGTTTTTTAAAACTTTTAAAAATTTTTCCTTATTTTCATTGGTGAATAAATTTTATAATAATTATTTCTTCCCAAATTTTTAAAATTGAATAAAAATTTATATTTTTTTTCTTAAAGGGGTGTATTCTTGATTTTTTTTTTTTTTAGCTACGCTGTTAAATTTTTTTAAAATTTTTTTTTTTTCTGGACTTTATTGAAATTCTCGATAATTCTAATCCCAAAATGTGGTGTAAGTAAAACTAACTAGTGATTTTGGACTTTTTGAGATGTTTGCATTTTTTTTCACCCACTCAAAATATTTTTTAATTAAAAAGAAAATCATTAATTTATATCTATGGAAAATTTTTTTTCCCCGGGACCTACGAAAGGTTAAAGTGACACGTAAAAAAAAAGGCAATGGATAACTACATTTTTATTATTACAATAATATTCTGTTTTAAAAACAGTTTGTTGAAAAAATTTTTTTTAATTTCGTAAATTTTTAGATTTTGGGAAAATTTAGTAGAGGCCCTTGAGTTTTTTTTTTTATTAAAATGAGTGAGTTTCATTACTATTTTTTTTTTTTTTGAATTAGTATAGGTTTTCAAAATCACTCGTGTAAAGAAAATGAGAATGTTACTATTTAAATTTTTTGTATAAAAAAACTTGCCCCCTTATATAATGCTTTTTTATGTAAATTGTAAATTTACTCTGGATTTCTGAAGCTCTCAATTTTTTTTAAATTTTTTTTTTACCATAACATAAATAAACACTCCTTCTAAAAGTCACAATGAAATGATTAGTGTAATTTTTTTATACCCGAAAAACACTTTTTTCACGCCCCGTATATCCCCCCCAACTTAACCCCGCGTATTACTACCCTTCGGGTTTTTTAAAGTTTATGTAATAAAATTTCCTAGTTTTAATTCAAGTACAAACACAACCCCCCCCAGCCCCAAACCCATTAACTCATCACTATGAAAGGGTAATCCCACATTTCAAAATTATAAATTTTTCGCCCAAACGGGAATCGAATCCGGGATTTAGTCAGCGGCGGACCGGAAAACGACTGACAAAGGGCCCGTCGGACTCCATGATAATTGTGGGGGGATTTAATGTATATTTTTTGAAAATGTCTAGCATTTGGTATAAGTGAACCAAAACCCCTAATTCACCCTGCTGCGATAAAACCCTTTGTCTCCTGTCACGGGAAACCAAATAAGATAGAATTACACTCTACCCTGTTGGGGGTGCAGGCAAACTATAAATCACAAACTGGCTGAGCACAAAGGGAAGAAAGAAAAGTGATCTACGCAGGAGCAATGGGGTTCAGGTGGCCGACACAATAGGACATGACTTGTACCAAGGGGTTTTGGTTGAACAAATGATATGCAAAAAAAATGATTGCAGCCAATGGTTAAAACAAAAAAAAAAAACTTGAAAATTGATTCCTTCTAATGAGATTTTTAGTCCAAAAAAATTAGCGTAAAAACCCAAACGGTTAGTAAGACGCGGGCAAAAAAGATCCACTAATTTGGTTTTTTTTTCCTTAGTTTTCTCATCCAGTTTAAAGCTTACGCGGAAAAGCAATTAAAAAGGAAAAATTTAAGGAAAAGCACTCTTTTAAAGTGGAGGAATAGTAAATAGGTTTAAAGGGCCCCGTTGACACGAGTTAGTGGACTATGCAAATTTTTTGGTATTAGTTATAAAATGTTAGTTTTTTGACACCTTTTTCACTTGATTAGTAGCGCTTTAAAAACTGGTGAAAATAAAGGTGGTGATAACGGGTCTTTATTGGAGTTTTTTTTTTTATCACTTATCCTTTCTCGTTGGGTAATTTATCGCATATATTTTTGCTTATGTGTTAGGAGCTAGTAAGGGTGAATTTATAAAAAGTATGGGCGGCCAAAAAAATTACAATTTTTAGAAAATAAATTTTTCATAATTAGTTTACTATTTTAAAAAAAATTGTTTTATTTACCCAAACAAAAAAATTTAGTGTTAGTGTGTCCCATTTCTTATTTCCTTAATACATTAAATTATATTTTAGTTGATCCCAAAAAAATTATTAAATTATTTTACTTTATTTGTTAACTTTTTTAGCATATATTTTAAATAAAATTAAACTCAAATAAGGTCAATAAAATTCAATACCCTAACTCGTTAGGGCATTTTTTTAAATAGGTCCAACCCAGATTTTTTCAACCCTGTTTTAAATGTTGGTATATTAATAACAGAATATCTTGTTAATCCTAGCTAGACCTAAAACATTAAAAAAAAGTAGGCCTTAATTAATTTGTTGGGCATTTTTTTAAATAGGCCTAACGCCGGTTTTTTAAACCCTGTTTTAAATTTTGGTATACTAATAACAAAATATCTTGTTAAATCCTAGCTAGACCTAAAACATAAAAAAATAGTAGGCCTTAATTAATATGTTGGGCATTTTTTTAAATAGGCCTAACGCCGGTTTTTTAAACCCTGTTTTAAATTTTGGTATACTAATAACAAAATAATTTGTTAAATGCTAGCTTGCTAGGCCTAAAATATTCCTTAAAAATAATAATTAATTAATTTGTAGATTGGTTTAAATATAGACTACCGGGTTTGCTATACGATAATAATATTAAAACTATGTATCTACTCAAGATTCCAAAGCATTACTACAAAGTGTTTGAAGTGTTTGGGCTGATCATTTATAATTAATTTTAAAACTTATAAAGATTGGTTAAGTGTCAAATATGGAGATTGGAAAACGCGCCGAAGATTTCGCGTGAAAACCACCGGCCATTCATACCTTACTTGCCGATAACGCGAATATTATGTTGCCGGAACTAATCACGGTACTACAAAGTTGTATTATATTTTGTGATCGTATATAAAAAAATTACTCATGCCACGTTGAGTGGTAGGAAATAATGGTTTGTTAAAATTATTGATAACATTTGTTTACCGATATTAAATAATATTTCTCACAAGGAACATTTATAAAATTCACGTAGGCCTAAAATTTTATTTTGGAAACTTCTAGAGAATATGTACACCTGATATAACTTTACAATACCCTATAGTGCAATATCCCTCCCATTCTTATCTTTATAAATTCGGTGCTTAAAATTGCACAAAAACTAATTCTTTTCATAACATTCCACAAATAAGTGTCCCCCGCACAACCAGTTCTTCAGTTGCCGCCATTTTGGATTGTCTACTTGCATTAGTAAAGGCCCGTTGACACGATGTTAGTGGACTAATGCAAGTTTATTGGTATTAGCTTACTAACATGTTAGTTTGTGTTGACACGCATTTTTCACTTGTATTAGTAGCGCTTATAAAAACATGGCTGAAAATGAAGAGTGGTGATAACTGGTCTCTCTATTGGAGCCTTTTTTTTATCACTTCATATCATTTCTCGTTCGGATAATTTATACGCATATACTAATTATGCTTATGTGTTAGGAGCTATTAAGGGTGAATTTATAATAAGTATGGGCGGCCCAAAATAAATTACAATTTCTTAGTAAACTCAATTTATCATAATTAGTTTACCTATTTAATAAAATTGTTTTATATAGCCAACATAAAAAAGTTAGTGATTAATGTGTCTCCTATTTCTTAGTTCCTTAATACATTAAAATATATTTTAGTTTGATCCCAAATAATTATTAAATTATTTTTCTTTATTTGTTAACTTATTTAGCATATATGTTAAATAAAATTAAACTCAAATAAGGTCAATAAATTCCAATACAACCTAACTCGTTAGGGCATTTTTTTAAATAGGTCCAACCCAGATTTTTTCAACCCTGTTTTAAATGTTGGTATACTAATAACAAAATAATTTGTTAAATGATAGCTTGCTAGGCCTAAAATATTCCTTAAAAATAATAATTCATTAATTTGTAGATTGGTTTAAATATAGACTACCTGGTTTGCTATACGATAATAATATTAAATTATGTATCTAATCAAGATTCCAAAGCATTACTACAAGTGTTTGAAGTGTTTGGGCTGATCATTTATAATTAATTTTAAAACTTATAAAGATTGGTTTAAAGTGTCAAATATGGAGATTGGAAAACGCGCCGAAGATTTCGCGTGAAAACCACCGGCCATTCATACCTTACTTGCCGATAACGCGAATATTATGTTGCCGGAACTAATCACGGTACTACAAAGTTGTATTATATTTTGTGATCGTATATAAAAAAATTACTCATGCCACGTTGAGTGGTAGGAAATAATGGTTTGTTAAAATTATTGATAACATTTGTTTACCGATATTAAATAATATCTCTCACAAGGAACATTTGTAAAATTTACGTAGGCCTAAAATTTTATTTTGGAAACTTCTAGAGAATATGTACACCTGATATAACTTTACAATACCCTCTAGTGCAATATCCCTCCCATTTTTATCTTTATAAATTCGGTGCTTAAAATTGCACAAAAACTCATTCTTTTCATAACATTCCACAAATAAGTGTCCCCCGCACAACCAATTCTTCAGTTGCCGCCATTTTGGATTGTCTACTTGCATTAGTAAAGTTGGAAGGTGACCAACTTTTTCAGTTGCAAGTGGACTTGCATGTTAGTAGCTTGCTTGTCTGTTTACACGGTGCAAGCTGTGCGCGCGCAGCCAAATTAGTGTACTTGCATTAGTCAACTAACACCGTGTCAACGGGCCTTAAAGTTGGAAGGTGACCAACTTTTTCAGTTGCAAGTGGACTTGCATGTTAGTAGCTTGCTTGTCTGTTTACACGGTGCAAGCTGTGCGCGCGCAGCCAAATTAGTGTACTTGCATTAGTCAACTAACACCGTGTCAACGGGGCCTTTAGGGGGTAAATACCTCTACTTATGACCGGAATTCTAACCCCAATCTTCTCAACACTAGTAATTCAGTTCAATGTGATATTGACGCATTGGACCATGTGACCAAAAATGTGTTTATTTATTAGAGTTTTAAATTATATTAAAAAAAAAATTCACAGACTTTACTTGTTATTTTCCGTTTACGATTTTGTTGTCGAACACGTTGTTTGCAATGTATTGACTTGTCGGTCAATTGGTTCATTGAATCCATCTCGACTTATGTATACCAGCAGCTCCTCTCATGTCGAACAGTTGTATATCTTATCACATGGTCCTAAACGTGTCGCTCAATTGACACACTCAAGCTTTGAGACATTTTTATTTATTTGGTAAACCAGTTGGCTGTCAATCACTTTGCTTTCTTATGCAAGTGGTATTCGAACATTTTTACAGCTTGTCGGCCAGTTTGTAAGACACTTCATCACAAGCTCTGTTAATTATTATAATTATAAAGGAAATAATACTTTTTTATACTATGAATAAATAACTCTAAATCCTGTTATGGTACCAACATGGTCTCTAAGGCGTCACTCTCGTCGTAGACCAGACCATTGTTAAGACAGAGAGATATGGGTTCGATTACGATCGGGTGTACTGAGGGTAGTTTTATTATAAATTGATTCCCACTCTACGCAAATGCGAGTGCACTTCCTCTAAATTCAGCTTTCCTAATTCCTAACTAATTAGCGTAATTAGTACATATAAGTATATCACGAATGGATAGTAAGACTCGGTGCTAAAAGAATAATAAAAGAGCCCTTAAACTTTTATCACTCAGATTATTATTATTATTATTTTATTATTATTAGCACCGCGTCTTACTACCGTTCGGGTTATACGCACTTACGCTAATGTGTAATGGTAGGGTGATTGTGAGATGAAATGAAGGACCTACAGTTTAACGTGGAATCCGAACCACGATGGAGGCCTGGCATTCCCCACATTCACAAGATGTCTTGTCAGAGGTGAAGGAAGGGTTTGGAAATCAGATAAATCTGTGCCGGGACCGAGGATTGAACCCCGGCCGCCAGCACAGAAGTCTGACACCTTACCCCTAGACCACCAGGTCACCCATCACTCAATTTATTTCATCAAATTGCTTAGTAATACCGGTACTTATTTTCTTCTTCTAAAAAACAAATTTTATAAATATGGGCTTAGTAGTATTCGGTACAATAGATACTTTGTGACACGTGTAATAAGTTCATTATTTTAAATTATTAATATTGTATGAATCTTAGTAGCCAGGATTCAAACTCAAGCCACAACTCCCGGGGAGAGCCATGAGGTGACATTTATTTTCTATCAGTGAAGTTTCTTAGCGGAAAAAAAGAGTTAGTGTTATGACAACACTGTTGTGAACAAAGAGCTAGCATTCTAATCTTACTTTCCAACTCGGCCTGTCCACCCCCCCCCCCCCCTACCCCCTTCACAACACAACACCACCCTTCAACCATGTTAAAAATTCCCTGTCAAAATGTTATAGCCAGTCCGTTCTAGGAGAAACTTGCTGGTCGAATGGCCTTAATAGGGTTGCCCCGAGGGGTGTTTCTAATTGGATGTCCAAACCTAAAATGAAGGGGAGTTTACTTGAGGGCAAAAAGTTAAAAAGTCGATTTTCTCAATATTGGCTCTAATGATTTTGATTAAATTTCATTTCAAAACATTTATAAATATTCTAAATAAAATGGGTACTCTCAATATTTCGGCAAAATGACTTTAAGGGCTCCGGTATGAAGCGTAAATTCTCATCTTTTATAATATCTCCAAAACTATTGGAGATATAAAATTACTTATTGTTGAAAATATGTAGATCTATTTATAATACAAATATTTTATTCGAAACATATTTTTATAAAACCAATAACTTTCATGCTATACTCATATATATATATTAACTTTTCAAACACTTAAGGTAAAGTATATCGACCGTAAAAAAAAATCTAGTCAGAAATGTTGATGGATGTCAACGTCTAATTACCCCCGAACCCTAAAAAGTGGTTTTAGCAATGCTGTCTGTTTGTGTGTCTGTTTAACCCTATAATTAAGAGTAGATTAATAAAAAGCGAGAAGGGAAATAATTTATTTTCTCAAAATCGGCTCTGATTATTTTGATTAAAATTTGTATTATTGCTTTGGTTAAGATTATAAATAAACTGGTTATTTTTATTTTCTCATGAAAAGGCCTTTTATGGTTCTTTATAGAATTGGAAATTTCCTTATCTTCGTAACAATTTGAAATGATAAATAACTTATCATTGCAAAACTTTAGTAATATCAAAATTAAAAAAATTTCATTTGAAATCAATTTTTATAAAACCAACAGTTTCTGAGATATTGGCAGACATATAAATATAATTTTGTGAGCTTTAGTTGTAAATAGATACTACTTAAGTTTAACGAAACAATTCTCCAATGCCATAGAGTAGTTAAATATGTATAAGAAAGTCTCTAAAAAAATGTATGTTATTTTTCCTTAAACTTCTTAGGAGAAATGTTTGTACAACAATGATACCTCTCCTTTTTAGACTAAATAGTCAGTATTTACATTTTTTAATTGGTCAAAATTTATAAATGAGGAATTTAATAGCAATGCGATGACCTGAAGATTTGCGACATCTAATAAAATGTTGACAATTTTAACCGGCAATTGAAAATTTAATACGAAGTGTTACCTTTGTGAAGCCAAAAATCGATATTTTTTATTGGTCCAAATACATAAATGAGGACATTCATTCTTTAAAAACAAAATTACAAAACTTAAAACCGGGACTAAAAAATGTTTTTTTTTTCGTAAGTATAGTGCAATCTATGCTTGGGTTTGCTAATGTATACTATTTCGTTCCACATATATTACGAGTTTTGAGTAAAATCTCCATTTTCAAACAATAGAGCAAGAAAGTCTGTACGAAGTTCCGTAGCATTGATTTTTCTCTTGAAATAATTTGATATTGCTTATGAGCCAACGAGCCGCTAAAAAGCTACTATAGGCTGCAAGTGGCCCGTGGGCCGCAGGTTGAAGACCCCTGCTTTAAGGCATCAGACTATTTCATCAGCGAGTGAAGATGTGTCGAATAAACTTACCGTTACTGTGGTTACATTTGAATCTTAAATTTGTAGCTATTCAAACCTATTCACTTTTATTATATGCTGTTTCCTTACAAATCTCCTTGGCAAAGAGGGGCTTAGAGAGCTAAACAAACTAATCATAACGCTCCTTGTAAACGAGTTTATTTAATGTAAGCAGCATCCCAATAAATACAAAGATAAAATATATTTTGTGTTGGTTGTTTTGTATTCACAATAGTAGGTAAATAAATTTTTTTTAACAAATAAAACTACACATAAGTAAGGTTCGACATTTTAATGTTATTTTAAACTAACGTAGATAAATATTCAGACATATAGATTAATTATATATTATACTAAAAGGCAGCTTAAACTCAAGATTAGAAAAGGCTATAATAAAATATAATAAAATTTAATATACATTACAATTGTTTGATAACAATGTAATTTAAAGACAATAAGTGTAGCAAAAGAACATAGGGATGCAGGAAGATGCACAACAAAAGCATTAGATATTTAATTATATGATATCCTAACTCATATCACCATTTCACCCCACCTACGGCCTTAAGATACATATCACGGTTGAAGCAAGAAAACACAAACAGGTCACTTTACTGTAGCCTTTTACCTACAAGGCATGTAGTGTGCTAATAGTCCCTGCTCAGAACAGCTTCTGGCATGCTGGTTAAGCTACTGGACTTACGATGCAAAGAATAAAACGTCACTCAAGGAACTGCTACAATTCGTCAATTACAATTCTTCTTAAATTAAATGCCTTATCTCTCTTAGCACCGTGTCTTACTGCTCGTTCATTTTGTATGCTTAAATACCTTATCGATATGGACTAATAATTTTTTTTGTTTGTACTTAACAGCGAGTCTTACTATCAGTTTGGGCTATACTCTGATGTACTCTTATGTTAATGTGTTAAGGATGAGTAATGCTAAGTTATAGAATCGTATATCTCCATTTGCATAGAAGGAGAGTGGATAAACTTTAAGGGAATAATCACCCTCAATCTCTCCATCCAGTCTATTTCGATAGTGGCAGCTTAGACATTTTGGCCACCGAAACAAGAAAAACTCTGAGGCTGTAACGAATTAGATTTCACTATACAAGACCACCGTTGAGGCTATGAAAGGTGGTTCTAACACGAAACTAGACAGCTTGAATGAAGATGATTAAGACTAGGGTCTTGAAAGTGAAAGAGATGTTGGCGGATTTTCAGGACAATTTTAAGGACTATTGAATGTAGGTATGGTAAAATGTGAAATCAAGTGTGGAAAAATCACAATCGCTTGTAAAGGATACTTAAAATGATTAAACTAAAACGGTGTACAGCAAGTAACAGCACATTACCGATTATTTAAATGTTGGTTAATAGATTTCAATAAAATCCATTCTTTTTTTTATATTTAATTTTGTTTTTCCTTCGCCTCTCAAATAAGGTTAAATGGAAACAAATTTTGATTTTAGTGAACTTCGGGCATGTGAAACCAAATATCTGGTTCCATCCGTATTGGTTCACTCTAAGTGGAATTGACATTATATTGAGATCTGGAAATTTTAAGTTCCTTGACCTTGGGGGGATTAATTCCAAATATAGCAAAATAAAAAGGGAGAACCTTACAGGTCTAATTTAGTGAAACCTCAAGGGGCTCAGCTCAGGCCTATTAAATACTACTCCTACTGGGAAGTTCCTCTTTAAGCTCAAATAACCAATACATTTTAAACTTTAAATAAGAAGTTGGGAAATCTTTATAGTGTGAACCTTAGCCTCTTTTTTTACATCCCTAGTGAGAATAGCACATTAAACAAATTGCCTACCTATCCAAGTAGCTAAAGAACCAAGAAACATAGAAAGCGAAAACTGACCAAGTGCTTTGGAAAGCCTTTGTTTTTGTTAGTACACATATGGTGAGAACGAACTATTAAACTGCGTAATTACTGGCACCGAAGGATGCCGAACTAAGGACCACAAAAATATTTAACTTTGAGTACATATTTAAGGAAACAAGCGAATGTTTACCTCAGTTGTATTGTTACTTTTATCCTACTAACTATACAAACATTAAATGTTGTATTTTTGTTTAGTGCTCATTAACACCCAAACCATTTAACAGATTTTTATGTTGATATATAATATGAATATATCCTGAACGTCCGGTCAACATTATAGGCTAATTACAAATTATATTTACAATTTTTTATTCTCAGATGGTGGTTATAAAACACTATTTTTGGCTTGTGTCTAAACTTTTACCTATTGAGTTTTCATTGGAATAACTTTTAAATTCTTAGATGTATATTAGGCACTACGGTCATATTGAATGAAAATAATGGCTAGAGAATACTGATTTTTAAACCGTCCAAAGCTATAAACTCATTAACTATGGTGAGCCTGACAATAGTAACCAATGTTTAATCATCAGATAGAGAACGCGAGTAAAGGTCAGTGTGTTTGTAGATTTCTTATAGCAACACACTTTTTTTGGACAAACCATTGTCATTAGCATAGCGACAATAGATAAAAGATATTTTAAATCACGAGAAAAGTTGTCATTAAATTCCAAGACACTAATGACACATATTCAAGAAATGTTGAGATCACCATGTGAAGAAAATGGAGCTCTATGTCTGTGCTGAAGCAATATTTGATTTATTTTGACTAAATTTATGGCATATTCAGTTTGGTTTTTTAGTCATGGTAAACTGAGGATTTAAATCCCTACTGAGAATGGGTTGCCCTAATTCTTTTCAACACCCTACCACCATCAAATTTTGGGTAAATTCACTCTTAAACTATATCTTCCTCAACTCTACTCAATTAGAGTAATTAATAAATATATGTGTATATACCGAATGGGTGGTGAAACGCGAAGGTGAAAAAATAAACTAAACATTTGCCTAAGATCGAATGGCTGATACACCACTTACAGCAAACAATAGCTCATGGGATGTTACAAGGCAAACCCATCGAAAAAAATTGATATTTTAAGCTCAACTCAAGTTCAAACATGATTTCTTAAACCTTTCCCTTGAATCGTAGCCAAGAACAATACATAATTAGCAAGTACCTTATAGTAAAGTTAGACTCCCAAAGAAAACAAATAGCAACCGTCCATTTATATAACGTGGTGAAAATATTTTTATTTAGAGAAATTATCTATAATATTCACTTTAATCCCCTTTTTTAATATGGCAATATTCGAACTACGCTGCCACACTTTATCATTTAGAGAATATAATAAAACTTTTAAGTCATGTAAAAACGTAATTTGCAAAGAAAGTAGAAGAAATATACAAAAACCGACGATGAAAGAATGTTGTAAGATATTAACCAGAATAGAGGTAAGTTTGATTAATAGACAAATATTTTCAAAATAATGAGGTATTTCATGTGGATACTTTTTAACATAAGATTCGAACCTTGTACTCCACGCCCTGATAAGCTTGAATGCACAAGACTGACATCTTTTTTCCACTTCCCCACAGGTGAAAATAACATCGTAGTTTTTTTTAGTTCTTTTCACTTTATTAGTCGTTCAATAATGAATAGAGTGTAGGAAGGAGGAATGTTAGAAGAAATATAACCACATTTACATGGAGAGAGCATGAGAAATGACTTAAGAAATATCATCTAATTAAACCCAATCAGGATTCAAGCCCTGACTTCCTTGTTACAGGCAAAAAAAAAAAAAAAAAAAAAAATCGGACTAAATTAACTTGACATTCAAGCTAGTTTTTAATTCTTCAAATAAGGCCCTCCCTTATCGCCACTACTTATTTCAACACTCCTAGAAGGCCAAACAAAACAAACTAAAAATATATCTTTTAATAAGAACACTACCTACGTATAGCAGGATTCAGCCACTTCTATGGTCACATGTTCTAAGACGCTGCTCTCGCAATAGACTAGACTGACAATGACAGGGAGATCTGGATTCAATCCCTGTCGGGTTCACTGAGAGTTTTTTCCTAAATGGTTTTCAACTCTTCCTCTACGAAAATGTGGGCACACTTCCTGTAAATTCAGCCTTCCTCAGCATTAACAAATTAGAGTAAATAGTATACAGGTGTAAAATCGAAATGGGTGAGGTGAGGTGCTAAAAATAAATAAGTTATTTGGTTCTGGACCTACATAACTAGGAATTATCTAAATTTACATATTACTATATCGATTCGTTGAAAAAACGAATAAGCACATTTAAAGAGTTCTTTGCCACAGTAAGGTTAGATTTAAAAAATTATACGGGTTTAAAATAACCAGTTTAGCGTGAAAAGCCCTGCCTAAAAATTAATGTAGGCTTACATCAATAAATCCTTACATCTTTACTAACAGGGGGTGGGATATGGTTGGCGATAATAATCTAATAGTAAATTGTTCACCCCTCCTTGGTAACAAACCTGTCCCTGAGCTTATGAAGAAACTTTTTCCCACTACATTGTAATGTATGAGATTGGGAAAATGGATATTGAGCTCTGATAATACAGACCAACCAAGTGGAGCAAACCTTTGGACTAAATAAATACAATTATCTGTTTTATAAGATAGCTAATATATAAATGCAAACAATATATTAGTTACTAAAAGAATCATATTCCACATGTGTAATTATCATGCAATTCTAGTCCAGTTTGTCAATGATAACGGGTAGTAAGACGCGGTGCTAATAATAATAATAATAATAATAATAATAATTTGTCAATGATGGGGAAGTTAGGGCTAGAATCTCAGCCGAGACGATTTAGGGTGCTTATTCCTAAATTGTTTCAAACTTTTCCTTGGTGTAGATATGGGTATATCCACATTCAATTCAACCTCCTTTACTGTAGATCACTAGCGTATTAATATTCGTATAGCCCAGTCGGGTAGTAAGAGGCTGTTGTAAATTTTGTTTGATTTATAAGTATAATTTAACATATTTCCTTGGCTATAATATACCTTTTGGTGTAGTACGGAAAATCGCAATAGAATAAATTGTCTACGTTTGTTTGAATGTTTTTGAATTTAGTATATTTTAATTTTCATTACTATCTCTGAAACTTAAAAAAAAAAAAAAAAAAAAATGTGAAGTGGTTACAATATTATTATTCTTGTTTGGCAATGAAACGTTATAACACGTGAATAACTAAATAGCAATAACATATGAACAAAGAATATATGATAGCATTTTATGTTTACTTGTATATTTTCAATTATTTTTAAGGTCAATTGAAATTTAAAAATTAAGTTTTTTCTAAGACACACCCACGGACTCACTAACGATATAGTTGATTTTAAAAATACGACCATTCAAATAAAAATATTTCTACCATCCGCAAAATATTCTGAACGCCAAACTCTTCACTGTCAGGCCTAACATTACATCACCTGGAGACAAACTCCAACGCCACACCTTCAACTTACGATTGATCTCGGTTTAAAACCCACTCCACTATCACCGGGCTCATTTTATTACACCATGTTGCAAACCGGCAAATTACGTCATCGCTTTTCAGGCCACCACTTCTCTGGGGACTTTCAGCCCAATCCTATTGATACATAAAATTTAAATTTGATGGAAGAAATTCCTACGGATGTAAATAACTGCACAACAATGGGCTGGAACTAACCATAAATATTAAGCAACAGAAAAAAAAAATCCGGTTGGAACTTCTTCGGGAATCACTCCAAAACACATTATTTATCATGCTAAAACATGCCTGGATTTATATCCAACCCAAAAATAAAAATAAAATCGCAATCGGTTAAGTGGTTCCGTAGATATAAACAAATATCCGGCTGATACTTTTGCCGGGACTCACACCAAAACACCCAATTATAATTACTATACTAAAAATGTATGGATAAATACTCTACCGAACAATAAAAATGACACCACTGCAATTATGTGGTTCCATAAATGTACACAAACAATCGGCTGGCCCTTCACCGGGACTTGCACCTAAAAACCTGATTATAGACAAATAATCCTAAAATATTCTTAGATATAGGTTCAGTACAAAAGTAAAAACCGCACCGCAGTCGGTTAAGTGGTTCCAGAGATTCTAAGTTACAGATTTAAATAAAACCGGCCGTATCTTTAACGGAGACTCAAACCCTGACTGTATATATGCTAGATCCTCCCTTAGCAGACATCCTAAATGAATATAAATAAATGCACTGCAATTTGTTATGCAGTTTCAGGTATCTTTGGCAACAGAGAGACATTTTAAAAACGGTAGAGAACAACAATATTTTTTTACTTAAAGATATTTACATTCCAAACCTTAAAAAGGCATGGATATCATTTAAAGTGTTTTTAAGCTCGTAAACTAAATACAACATTTTCCCTGCTTTTAAATTAACTAAGCCTCCTCACTCTTACATTATTTTGATACTTACCTACGATATGGCCAGTTTTATTGTTTGGGTTTTCAGAATTGTTTTAGTAAAAACACATATTTTACAAAAAACACATTAAACATTAAATTTATAAGAAAATTATCATTAACGTAAATCTTACTAAACTACAATTTTTTCTCAATCAAAGTATTTATCAAAACTTTTTACTAATAGTTATATTGTGGCCGTTATGGTAACAGTAAATAAAGTATGGAATCGAACTATGGTTCCCCAAAGTGAAAGACAGTCATAATAACGTTGAAAGAAATGGATAAATTAACGTTTATAACTAATTATGTCCAATAGATAAGATTTTACCAAATACATTTTTTTCTACCTGGAAATAATATAAAATATTTTAAATCGGGACTGGGGTCCTTAAATTATCTAAGTTTTTTTTAAACTTAGCTTCTTACAAATAAAGTATAAAAATCTTTCACATTTAATCTGTTATTTGCTTTACATGTTTGGAACATTATAATTACTCATTAATAAATTCATAATTTTCTATTCACAGTAATTAAGATTCTGGGAAGGGGGGAGACTTGCTTTATGTTACCATGTAAAACCAATAAATGTGGTTAACACTACTGCCAAAATAACACGTGGCTTGGTTAAATCTTTAACAGCTAAAAAACAGGTCAGCCAATATATTAATTAGAACAAATATAATTAGCTAACTAAATATGTAAAGAGTGATTGATTTCATCAAGAAGAGAACTAAAAAGTAAAATAAATTTATTAAATCAAGCCATTTGGGCATCGCTAAGAGACATAACCCCTCTCCCCATTTACTCCCGCCCAACCGTCAAGAAATAATGTAAAGACTTAAGGCTTTCTCTAACTCCGGCCTTGCGCGTAGCTAGGCAAACTATTCTGCAGTCATGTGTGGAGGATTAGCATACCACGTGAGTTGCGTGAATAAGTTGCTACCTTACAATATCGACGGAGTATACATCAATGTAAAACCCACACGGACTCGGTTCATTTTAGGTTGTACCAATCAAACACTTTGGTCCTACCTTTGGTAATCTGATCTGTAAAACAAAGTTAAAAATTTGTTATTGACAATACAGGGCTATCCAAATCATTATGGATTATTGACAATTTTAAAAAGAAATACACTTGTCACAATAGATAAATGTCTTGAAACTATTTTTCTACCAATTGTAAAGGTGGATAATAAAAGAGGAGCGGGGGAACTAGTGATCATGCCTTGACCAGCAGTCTTTTGTAATTAATAAAATCAAAAACAGGTCCATTTTTCATTTTGACAATTATTATTTAACAAATAATATTTATTCACAAATACAATTTTTTACTTTCTCGCACCCCCTCGGGTGCCATTGTCAAAGATTTGGAAATAACGTAAGCTTAAGAGTGGAAGAGGCGGTGGGAACAAAAATGCTAAGATGAGGATGTTACTCAACACATATAAGAGTGTGAATTGTAAATATTATTTCCATGATATATTTTTTTTGTTCTTGTGATATTAGAAATGCTTCACTTCTTAGTATCCCTCGTTGTTATCCATACATTTATAGTAATAAAGTAGGGTGGATAATAGATACGGTAATTAAGAGAAAATATTCTCACATTTGCGTGGTGGAAATGAGCAATTATGAGAAATAAACACCTCAGTTCACGCGGCCGGAATTTAACAGAAATTTATATCACAGGTACCTAATAAAAAAAAAAATTAAAAACATAATTTTAAGTGTGTTCATTGCAGAGATTTTGACGAAAGACTTTGAATGTATAAGGTTGTAGAATGGAAGTATTATTATATAATGTGTGTAGCTAAAATTATAAAATAGCTAATGATGTGTATATATATATTATGAACATCCCTGACACAAAATTTATTGATAAGGAAGAAATAGACTATAAAATTATAATGCTTCAATGTAAAACTTGTGATTAAGCCTATAAAATTTGGTCAAAGTCGAAAGATGGATAATTTCCAAACAATTGGGAGAAAAACTTCTTTTTTTGCAGTATATTTCTATATGTTTTATAGTAATTTTAAATAATTATTTTTGGAGTGGGTGTTTATAATTTATGTAATAGATGCAATAAGTGTAATATTTATTCTATAAAATTAAACATTTTTAAAAACAACATTTTTCTTTTTGCAGAAAATTGTTATATAACTATGCTATCTATTATATATATAATATTATATTAGATAATATGTGTTTATATTTATAAATAAATATATATATTTATATTTATAAATAAATAAATATATTTATATTTATAAATAAATATATATATATATTTATTATTTTAAATAAATATATATATTTATATTTGTAAATAAATATATATACATTATATATAAATACATATATATATTTATAAAAAAATATATATACATATATATATATAATATGTATTTATATTTATAAATATATATAAAATATGTATATATATATTTATAAATAAATATAATATGTATTCTATAATATAATATAATATTATATTTTTGTTTATTTATATATATATAATGTAAATATATATAATATGTATTTTATATATAATATAATATAATATAATATTTTTGTTTAAATTATATTATATATATAATATTATCTAGTCTGGTCAAAATATTTTCTTTCAGTAGGATATAAAGTTCCTGAGGAAAATGGTTGGATTCAAATTTTTGGCAGAGAAAAAGAGAATTTTGAATAGATTTGCTTATCAAAAATTTATACTAATGTTTTTAGGGATCAGGAAGGCCTATTTTCATAGGAAGTGTACACCATTTGCGTGGAGGGAGCGTGGAAAACTTGTTTGGAAAAAACAACTTTATTACACCCGACCATTAGACCATGAGGCCAACAAAGCGAGGATTAGATATGTTTAAAATAAGTATAAACGTAAAAATCTATATTTAATTATCGAATATAATTGATAAAAAATAGTTTAATAAAGTTTTAATTCTTTATAGTTACAAGTTCACTGGTGTAACTATAGAGTGATGGCAACATGCTGCAGGTTCACGCCCAAAATAGGGCCCAGCACGCAGGTTCACCCACCCAAAATTAATTTTGTAATAGATGAAAGTTTTGTCTTTTAGGCCTAGTTTTGTTTCATAAAAATCTCACTATTCAATAAAAAATAACTCAAGAGTCACTTTATTGCGCATAATTTTATTCTGTACAAAAATATCTACACATTTTTCTGTAAAATCAATAGAAGGATCTGAAAAGTAATTTTCAAAACTTTACTAAAAATATTTAATAATCCCAATAATCAAGAAAGGCTGTAGGGCTTAGCTATGTTGTCTGTTGAGCAACTGCCCTTAGCTTGTCCTTGGAGGAAGTTGTAGACAATTTCACAGAGATCAATGTTTATTTAGCCTATACAAGTGTTAATATTATAAATGATTATATATTTCCTTATAATATTTATTAAATATCATTTTATTCAATACAGATTAGGTTTTTTACTTAATATTGAAACTTTTCAGTAACAATATTATCAAATGTTATGGATGTATAGTAATGCAGTTAGTGTGGTTTTCACTCACTGGGTTTACTCTCTTATCTCTCCACGCAAATGTGGGTACACTTCTTCTAAATTCAACCTACCTATTGTATATTATTAAGTACTAGCTCTCCCGACAGACGTCGTCCTGTCAAAAGCTATTTGACTGTGGCAGTCCCACAAAATTATCTTTTCTGGTGAAGTTCTGGTGATGGCGTCGCTTATAAAGTGCACATATCGTGATGACATCTTTAGTTTTTAGTAATGGTCACCAGAACAGATAATTTTGTGATACTATACAATCACAAATGTGTAATTTAAACAAAAAAAATTGAATATAAACGTATTTCAGAGTGATCACTTTATTTATTTATTATCAAATCATTACCGTGGAATAAACAATAAATTTGCATAATTTTAATATACTTTTCTATGTATTTTTAATGTCATAATCATAAGCAACAATTACTTACAAAATTCAGTTTTCTATTTCGTACACTGCAATACTTTAGTAATATTGTGTTAAATGATATTTTTCATTGTAATGCTTTATGGTACACGATATTTTTTGTTTGATTACCTGGCGCGTAAACAAACAAAGCTAATGGTTTTCCAACACGGGAACAGGCAACATACAATTGGCCATGCGAGAAACATGGGTTTTCTAGATTAATGCCGCAAACACTCAATGACTGCCCCTGGAATTTATTTATGGTCCAAGCGAAAGCAAGCCGCACTGGAAACTTCAGTCGTTTAAATTCAAATGTTATGTTAGTCGGAATCATTGGGATGCGTGGTATCAAAAACGTCTTCTCCTTTATACTTTCCCTTTACAATGGTTGCTTCGATCACGTTTTTCATTAATTTTTTCATCGCTAGCCGTGTGCCGTTACAAAGACGTGGTTGTTTAATATTTTGCAACATAATGATCACCGAACCGACATTTAATTGAAGATTGGGAGGCGGCAATCCTGAAAATCCAGCGAGTTCAAAAATTCGGGTGGATAGTTGATGACATCATCTTGGTTAGTACAATGATTTGTATGTCCTCAATTCACCGGCAATTTCATTTTGAATTTTGAAATTTATTTAATTTACATCCATGTTTTTGGGAGCCCATATAGCTCGTTCGCTCAACCAAATATGATCTCTGTAATTTTGAGCAACGTTTGGGAACACCTTTTGAATGAGTTCTGTTTTTGAATCAGTAAACTGACAAAAATTGTCAGGAAAGGTAACGCAGCTAGTGAAAGAGTCTAAAGCGAATTTGCCATTACCTATGTCAATGAGTTGTTTTGAAAATGTTTCTCCAGATCGATCATTTTGCAACTCGACACGCATATTCTTGCTTAAATTTAGTATTTTTTACGTGTTTTCACAAAACGGAGGACTTTAAACATGCATTAAGTTCATCAGCTGGCGTTGATCGTGGAATCACTGGCATATTCAACGGAAATTTTATGCGCTGAATTGGGCTGTTCGACCACCTTCCAACAATGTTAGCTGCATGCCTGATGAAGCAAGTGCGAGTGCAATTTCATTGTGTGAGCGAATTGTTGCTAAAATTAAAGAAATCAAAAAAGTTTTTCCTGTACCACCGGGATCGTCCAAGAAGTAAATCCCTCCAGTTCCATAATGTAAAACTTCCATATGAGTATCAAATACATACTTTTGTTGTTGGTTCAACAGCGGAAGATTTATTCGGACTGATTCTCTTAAAGCATCGAGATCATACAGTTTTTCTCGTTGCAACTCTTGATTAAAAGCGTCGTGCATCGGGCGATTGGGTGCGTCCATGCCTAATTGAGATAATACTTTGTTTGACATCATCAAGCACATGTCCTCAATTGATATTAACGCCTCTTTGTAAATTCCTTCACTGCCTTGTAAATTTGGATTTCCTGTTCTAATGCGCATTTGATGCAAGATATCGTCACACATATCATCTTTGATAAATCAATTGGTTTTGATAGAAAGCATTTTGATATAATTATAGGAAACAATGTTCGTATTTGATGAGCTTGGGAAGAAATTATATCATCATTGAGAGTTTGATCCTATGAGCGTCATTTTCTAACAGTTTGAAACGTTGACAGGCTTTTCTGTAAGAGCCACACAATTCACCATTAACAGTTCATAACTGTTGGAATTATGCTGGGCCTCGAACATTGACTAATAGCAATCGCATATAAAAACACTCATCGTTGCTTGGATGGACTGAATAAATTCGATCTATTGCATCTGGTGGAATATACATTTGGGTAATCTGGAACTGGTTTTCCTTATTTCCGTGGTTGTAATTTCTTTGTGGATTGATTCCAAGTATAATATTTTGGCATTTCGGAGTATAGAAGTGTTCTGGCGAAATCATCATTCTGACACATTTAAAAAAAAACAGGTCAAGGTTGTAGAAGATGGTTGAACAGCTCGTTGTAATGCGTTCTATGCCGTGAAATATACTCTTTGACCATTTTCTAAGTTTATGACTAAGTGAACAACAGTGGGGTGTCTTTCATGAATGGGAAAAGAAAAAATGCGCCAAATCGCTTCATTACTGCTAACATACCGGCCCATTTTGTATTGGGTAACTTCATAATTGTAATTCTCTGCACCAACTCCAATCACAGCCATGCCACTTTCTTTGGTTAACATATCTACAAATGTATTTGATAGATTTCACGGACTGGCAAGATTCAACATTGATGTGTGCCTTGAAAGTAATTGATAGGATTGGTGAATATGGAACAATCCAACGATTATCAATTTCAATGTCTCGTTTATTAACTTTGACAATTGTTGATCTTCCGTTGTCTGCAGTCAATCGGCGGACGATACAGTGGATAACCAACATTTCCGGTAATTGTTTCTGCTACTAATGCCCGTGGATAGTGCTTCGAACATTTACCATCCACCATACACGGTGAATTTTGATTTAAGTGTTCCACAGGGACCATGAATAATGTTTTTTATAACTACTTCATGCAAGCCTAGATCTACTTGCACATCAGGGATTTCAGCTGATATCACTTCGTCAACTTCATTTGGTTTATCTTCTCAACAAACCAAATCAGAATATGTGCATGAGGCGATCCACGTTTCTGCTACTCCACAGAAACATCCAGCAGCGCGTCTCGCCAAACATGCTATTTTTCACAATGTATTCCATTAAAGATTTCAACTTTTTTTTAAAGACTCTTGCCGTAATATCATGTCAATCAATGGGTGATTGACCAGGGAATAAATCAAGTTTGATTTCTATCCACTGCGAATTGCACGTGAATGTGATAAATAAATCTGCTGTGCCATAATGTCGAACATACGACATGGCATCTTGAGCATATTCATGCATATGTCGAGGACTTCCAATGTATGTTGCTGGAAGAATTGTCATCCGGTCAACATTCTCTGCATTTGCATCAGTATTAATCGCATCTCGAAGGTGAATATATTCTTCAGAACGGAGTTTGGTCTGGTTCAACTGATGAATTTCAATCGCTCTGTTTCAATTTTGACATACATATCAACAGCATATTGGTGAAATAATTGCCGACATTTCAAGATGTGATTGTCTTCATTTTCACGAACCATCAGGCGGTATGAATAATAGTTCATTGAACTGACTTTTTTGTTGATTTCAGCACCTGTAAATAAATTATTGTTTTGATGACAGTGATTGAACTTGCATATAATACATATAATAGCTGATACAAAATCTCCATTGCTAAACCAATTTTTTAATTACATGTAAGGTGGATTTAAACATCTTTATTGAGAAGTGATAACCATCTTTACCTTGCCAAAACCTGATGGGAGATTGTAGAGCATTATATGAGCGGTGTGTTTCATACACACACTGTAACTGATCATTCCGGTGATGTAAAACAATATCACGGGCTTCCAAATTTTCACCAACTAAAACAATGGCAACTTCATCCATTGTTGGTGCATTGAAACGTCTTGTATGTTGGCTCACAGGAGTTTTATTAGCTCTGATTACTATTTTGTGATTATCATATGGCATGAGATCCAGTGCAGTTTTGGACAATGTAATCAACTGATTGTGTTGATTTAAAGAAAGTTTGTAATTCTTCCCAAATAGACCTCTTCACTGAATTGTTATGTGCACAACGCAGATCAATTTATTGTGTTGAATTGCCATGAAATACATTTTCAGGAATTTGTAGTCGCTATCTGACACCCGGCAACAGTGAACCTTGCTCGGTGATATATTTGGCCTTGTATCTGTGAATTAAATATACAGGTTTATTACTTTTGTTAAAAAAAACAATAAAATAAATAAAGCAATACGGGGGATAATTATATTTGTTATATATTACCTTGAAAGTTGGCATGAAGTTATCGCGAACTACATTTGTTGCCTCAAATGAAGTCATTTGGAAGCAGTTGTTATATTTTTGGATATTAGTAAGGACATGTATTGAATCCGTTCCTGTTCCTGAAACCTATGATTATAATGGCTCTGGTGGCGGAACCAATGGCACTAATTTCACTTTGCCAATTTGCGCAACGCCATCTAACGGCTTCATTTTTGTATTTTTAATGCCTTACAATGTGGGCAAACTGAGTTCATAGATCCAATAGAAACCGCATTGGTAGGCACTGTAGTCAATTGAAACATCGTAACTGAAAGCAGCTCTTTTCAAACCTGCAAGATTATTAGATGAATGGACGTTCTGCACGGGTTTGTGATATCCGAATACTTTCAATTTCATTTCGTCCTTCACGTTGCTGTGCAGTCCGATTAGAGTGAACATTAGCTTGTTTTTCTAGAACTTAGACTTTTTCGACCCAAATTGCTCCGCCCGCGTCTTATAGGCGGCAAAGAGTCTTGGACTGAGTTATAAATGGAAAAACACGCAAAATAAACCATTAAGCAAAGATAAATCGAGGAACTTCAAACTTTATATCGTAGAAAGAGAAAGTGTCAAAATCTACGGATGCATTCAAGTAGTTTATATTAATTTTAAGGTTAAGTTCATAATTATAAGGTTACTAACTAAATTTCAAATGTTTTTTTTTTTATATTATAGTTTGGTACTTTTTTGTTTTTTGAATAAAATGAAACAATAAGTAAATTTGTCGATTGAGAAGTGAAGATTAAACACAACACAGAAAATATCATCCACAAATTGGAAATCTACTGAAAAACTGTCAGAGTCAAATTGTATATTGATTTTACTTATATTATGGTTTGGTACTCTTTTGTTTTATTTGAATAAAACTAAACAATAAGTAAATGTGTCGATTGAGAAGCGAAGATTTAAACAAAACAAAGAAAAATAACACGCACAAATTGAGAATCTATTGAAAAACTGTCAAAGTCAAATTGTATATGGTTTTTTCTTTATATTATGGTTTGGTACTCTTTTGTTTTATTTGAATGAAACGAAACAGTAAGTAAATTAATTGAAAGTCGATTTTAGGGTGTCTGAGATCGATTCACTTAATCGATTCATTGCTCAAATCGATCTTCACGACCCAAAAAAATCGATTCTTCGATTAATCTATCTCGGGTTCGCTATCCCTAGAATTGACAGCTAGGAACAATTTGAATGGGAAAAAGAAAATGTGGTTTTTTTTTACGCTTTTCAGTGCCATTTTTCCAATTTTTCTCTTCATAAAAACCTTCCTCGGACTTCAATTAATATTAGAGAAAAAAATTAGCCAAATTGGTCCAGCCGTTCTCGAGTTTTGGCGGTTAGCAACACATTTAGCCATTCATTTTTATTTATAAGATTTTAAAATAATTCCAATAATAAATTTCAATTTTTTTTTATAATCTACAATTATAAATAAGATTTGTGAGTGTGTTCTTTTTTTTAAATTTCTCTCTATCTTACAGGTAGAGAAAGTATTTTGATCGTCAAAAAATTGAACTCGATATTTTGATGAATCTCAACATTTCATGAGCCCCCTGAATCCCAAAAAAAGTGGTTTTGAATTTCCATCTGTCTGTCTGTCTGTACCTCCAACTAGAGCCTAAACAATTTTACCAATCGGGCTAAGACATAGTATCTAGGGTTTTCATGGGGTTGCCCAAAGGGGTTTTTGAATTGGATATCTAGCCCTAAAATTAGTGTAATTTACTGTAGGGCAAAAAGAGAAAAAGTTGATCTACTAAAAATTGGTAGGATGACATACGTCCATTACTTATGTATCCTGGTTACATCGTCTAGTCCTTATGATTTAGGGTCTAGTTTTTGTTCAAAAAACTAGATAATGTCTACTTAGACATTTTACACATGTTCTGTGTCTATAGTCGAAGCCGACTTTTTTCCTTTGTTAGTTTAATATCATTTCGAATGGACAATTAATCCATTTTAGTCTTGTTGACTTCAAGATGGAAAAAGTTTATTTAATTGGTAATATTGTGTCCTGCAGTCTGAAGGACAAGACTCTTTTTTTAGATTTAGTATACCAGTCTAGCGACTATTTTTCTCCTTATCCTTATGATGCAGACTTTATGTTACGGGGCCTTTGGCTTGGAATACATTTATGTCATAGTCAAAGACTTACTAACCTTTACCAGTTCCATTTATTTATTTGAGCTGATGTTTTTCATGACGCCGTGCGCGTCATGTGCATTTGCTTAATATTGAATGGCTACAACCAGGCTGTCTGTCTTGTTTTCCATATCACAGTTGGGTTAATGGAATCTATATTTTGAGTTGGCCAAGTAGTCACGCTTCACGTGCGGTATTAGCTTCGGTGTGCGACCCGTGGAACTGCACTTGAGTCATAGTGGGGCCGCGCAAATATACCCTTTGTCTTGGCCGGGTTTTTGGCCCCTATTGTTTTTTGTGTTGCTCTTAGTGTAATTGCAATTATAATTGTTTGTATTATTGAATGCTCTGATGGTACCGAAAGGGAAAGAGACCAGCCATAGTACTATTTTTTTGAAAACTGTTTTATTAGCCTTCGGCCACTGTTATATACAGACCTTTCTATTGTTTGTCTTTATCAAAAATGTTTTGAGGAGATTATCTAAAAACCAGTCAAGCAAACTGATCAGAATTTATATGTATATCATGTTCGAATAACTTTTGTTAATAACTACTTAATTGTTTTCTCCTCTAGAAAACTTAAAACCTGTTGCCTGCTCCTGCACAGCCCTTGTAGCTACAGCAAGACAATCAAATTTCTCAATATTATTATTGCCTCGGGCTTATAATCTTGTAACAGTATTGTAACCTTAATTATTTCTGTTTATAATAAACTTATTTATTGTTAAACAAATTATTTTTCCATTTAATATGTACACCTTGTTTAATTACGTTACCTAATAACTCCCAATAAGGAGTGTATTGTAAACAATTAGTTCTTTAAAATAAAATTCATAAAATTTAAAACTAGGTACATGCTTTTTATACTTGGGTTTGGTAGTGTATATTATTTCTTTTCACAATATATTACGAGTTTTGAGTATTTTCTTGGGGCCACCTACGTTTGGGTCCATTTACTGCATATTTACGCCTTTGTACATGTTTCAAGCTAATGTAGGTAAAGCTAGTTTTAAAATAGGAAATTTTAGTATCTCTAGTTTATATTAAAATAATAGTAATTATTAGTATCTGGGTGATGTACTGTAAGAAACTTAAGTAAAAATTAAAGTAAAAAAACACAATTTATTATTTATTTTATACGTATATGTGTGTATGTCCCCTTCCTTTAAAGGGTTCTAACAATTTTCAAAGAGGTACGGGATATCTGACTCCCAATTTTCTGCGTGCATGAAAAAAAAGTTAAAAAAGATAAAAACATTTATGGTAATTGATATTTTTATTATATTATTTGGTTTTTTGTTTAATTTCCATCTTAATTTAAACTAGTGACTCTCAGACCCCTGTACTCACCCTTCATAACTTGGATTAAGTCAGATGAGGAGGAAATGATCAACATTTTAATGTGTGTCTGTCAATCAATGTACTCATTGAGGGTGGACTGGAAGGAGGAGGGTAGATAGTGCAGGGTATTACTACCAATTTTCCCATCGAAATGTGCCTTCCTCCAGTTTGTTTAAATCCCCTCATGATAAGCCCCCCTTTCCACGGTTTTTAAACATTTGCGCAAATTCGGTGTTTGTGCAAATAATTTGATCGTTCAATGGGGCGTGTTTGATGGTTGTGCAAAACTGTTTGAGTAAAATTGGTCTGGATCAAAATCTTTTGCGCAAACGACCCTTGTTTGACTACCTTTTTGATCGTGGATGGTAGTATTGTGCAAACTTCGGATCAGTCTACGTCTTTTCCCCTTCGTGAACAGACGCCTTTTCGCCTCTTCCTCGGATTCATTAAGTTTTTTTAATTATTCTTTTTGTTTCATTTTCGTTTTTGGCCTGTTCAAAGTTCCATGGTGTTTCAATTCTCGTAGTATGTTAATGGTCGAGTAGAAAGTTATTTTTGATTTTTTTTTTCTTTTTCAGTTTACTAATGTTTACTTTTTCAGAATATGACGACAAAAGAAGGTGAACGGCGAGAATTTTGGAGGGAGTTTATTGAGTGCTATCGCGGTTCACCCAAACTGTGGAAGGTTAAAGTGACGAGTATAAAGATCGAAATAAGAAGGACGCGGCTTTACAACATTCTCGTCGAGAGGGAAAATGAAAGAATAGACTCCAGTGCAGACAGGGCAAGCGTGCGCGCCAAGTTAACTCATTGCGCACTGCCTACAGAAGGGAATTGAAGAAAATGAAGGCGACCAAAAAATCTGGAGGAGGAACGACGACGTTTACTTGCCAACTTTGTGGTATTTTGAGGAAATCGACTTCTTGAGGGGTCAGGAACTAAAATGCAAGGAACTTCGACAATGGACGAAACAGAAACTATCGAAGTAACGGACGAAAACGGATGACACGGTAAGAATAATTTTATTAACTATTTTTATTTAGTATGGTGACACAGATTATGTCATCAACATAAATGTAATGAAATTTAAGGAATAGAGGTAAACTTGGTGCTTATATTTACAAAATGTTGGTTCTGAAGTTATTCCTTATTATTGGAATTATCTTGTCCTGCCAAGAGACAGCACCTTGTCACTATTGAAGTATTGTGATAAGGTTGAGACGTACTTGTTTTGAAGACACCGGGGTATTTCGGCCTGGGAGCTGTTGCAATGGAAGTTTAAAAACATTCCATCCCATTCAGTCAGCATTTACGATCTCCCTGTACTTATGTTCTCAAAATCAAAACCACCATGGTTATAGGAGTCTTCTTTTTTTCATTCTTAGAAAAATGTGTAGATGAGTACACGCAAGAACTATCAAGCTTGCTTTTTTCGGGCTCAAATTGATGTCTCTCAAAAGTATTCGGAACTGGGATGCCAGTATCACAAAAGCATTCTCAACAATGCGACGAGCACGAGATAGTCTGTAATTAAATATGGCTTGTTTTTCTGGTTAGATTTTTTCCTACTGAATGGTTTCATTAGGTTGTCCCATGAGAGGAAATGCATCATCTGCCACGGAAAAAAGTTTTGGCTGTTTGATTTCACAGTTTGGAAAATCTTCAGGCTGAGGAATATGAAGTTTTTTACTAACGAGGTCGCTTATAAAATTCCTTTTATTGGAGAAACACCCCCCATCGGAAACTTTTCCCAAATTGGCCCCCCAAAACGACCTTTATAAAATTCGTAATTGGCATTTCCCACTGCCAACACTGCCAACACTGCCAACACTGAACGATTTCTTGTAGTTAAAATTTGTAGGAACCACTTCTGGTGGTTTGCGGATGTTAAACATGCTTTCCGTCGATGGCCTCCGATGCATTTTGGGGAAAATTCCCCTTCTCTCAAACTGTTGGGGAACATCCTTCCTTTCACTTTCACTGGCTGGATCTGAAATGCAAAAAAATTTCAATTATTGCTATTTTTTAAATTTTATAAATTTTCGCTCATAAAAATGCCAGGAATGGTTAACCAAATTGTACCCTTCTAGCAATATTTAATAGGAAACTTTCTTTAAACTACAAAAGAAAAAGTATTTCGATTTATTTTGTTTCAAGGTCGTTGATAGACAGAAGTTCTCGGGCCAGCCCCAACTCCGGCCTACACCAGTAGGAAAACTCCCGATGAAAAAATGAGCCCCCACCGACAGTAAAAGAACCCCAAAAGAAAAAAAAACACTGTACCCTTGCCTGTGAAAACGTCTTGAAAACACCCTCCTCAGAGGGCCCAGATCATAGCCAAAAGGGGTGGGGCTGTGGAGTATTTGGCAAAATTTTTCCGGTTAAAACCAGCAACTGTTTGCTAAAATATTAAATTTGATGACTTTTCGAAGGACGTCTTGGCAATCCTTCAAAAGACACTCTTTCAGCATAAAAAATCCCCCTCAATCACCCCGCTGCCACCATTTCCTCTTCAATTCACCCAAAACCCCCCTCCCTTACTTTTCCATCCTCACATGCTACTCGTTCAGTCCCACCAACCCCCATTCAACTCGTACCCATTGGGTCCATCCCTTCTCACATTTCCTTTCCCCTTCAGCTCATCCAAATACACCCTGCCAGCCAAAAAAAGCCCAAAGGACAACACACGTGACTCAACTGTGAAAACCACGTAAATATTCATCGTTTAAAAAGGGACCTCTGTCGGGATGATCAGTTTACTTGACTGAACAATGTCTGGGAAATTCTTCATGGGGTTTTACAAATAAAATTTTTCAAGAACAATGAATTACAAATTAATTGCTTTAACATTTTTCTTGTTTCTATAAAAATAAATGGCTTTTTGAAGGAATAACTGTTTAATTTACTCACCTTTAAAAATACCACTTTCAAAAAAACGTGGGACCGGGGAGCGCCCACAGTTCCACTATTATTCTTCCAAGCGTTTTGAGCTGAGATGGCATTTTAAAATTTCAGCTCTTAAAGGAGGCCCCGCTTACAAGGTTTCTCATATTTTCCAAATAATCTCAGTTCTGGAGATATTGCTTCTCTCATGTTTTGGTGTGTGATTTTCTGTTTGAAAGGGGAAACCCATTTCGAGAAAAATCGCTGAACGAAAGCTGCGTCCATTTAAGGTTGTTTCTGAAAGTCCGCAGCTGAGGAAAGGGCCTGAGCTCTGTGCCAAGCGGCCCTGACCCAAAATTTTTTCCCTCTTCAGAAGCCAACTCTTTCCCCCCATGTTTGCTTCTTCTTTTTTTTAGGCACGTTTTTCTGTCCCCATTTGCAAGGAAAAATACGCGCCACAACAATCGTCCTGTTGACATGCTCTTAGGATGTTAAAAGGAAACTGATTTTTGCACAACGGGTTTGCAACGTGGGATGGAGCTAACGTTGGTGCACACAGGGCAATTTGTACAAACACCGAATTTCCCGCAAATTTTTGGGACCGTGGATGGGGGGCTATATACTCGAGTTTGAAGCTGAAAAGATTGGTTTGCATCAAACTTCAATGGGTTCCCATAAATATCTATTTTTATTTTTATTTGCTTAAGGGCGCCCACACCAAAAAGCTTTTTTTGTGGGATTTCCCTTTTTCTAACATTTTTCTATTGGCTTGGAGTCCCCAAACCCCCAAAACCACCTTCAAAAAATTCATTTCTTTACATCTACCTTGCTTGACACTAAATAAAGTTTCCGCTTTTTTCTTGGTAGTCATCAACTAAAATTTTTTTTTACAAACTACCCTTGCTCGACACTTTATAAGGGTTTTTCCAACACTCTTGGTAGTCTTCACAAAATTTTTTTGTTTCATTGCGACCCTTTTACCCGTTTGGAGTTTATACACATGCCTTAATTGTCCTAATGATTGAGAAAATTTAGGAAGGTGAAAATTTTTTAAAAGTATAAGGGTTTTCCCCATTTGGTAGAGTGAAGAGTGGGGAAAACAAATTTTTTGGAAAAAAAATACCCCATTGCACAAAACTGGTTATTTGGAATTTAATCCCTCCTCCCCAACAGCAATCCATATAATAGTGTTTGTTAACCCCCGTGTTAACTAACATGCTGGGGGGGGGAAAAAAGGTTCAATTCCGGTTTGGGTTTCACTCAGGTGGTTTTTTCTAAATAGTTTTTCCCCTCTCCTTTTATGAAAATATTGGGGTGCACCACCTCTTAATTTAATCTTTCTGATGCATAACACATTATATAAGTTAGTACATAAGTGTTTTACCCCAAACGGTAGTAAGAAGCGGGGCCCATACATAAAAAAAATTTGTTGGGGTTTGGAAAAACCCTTTTTAAAAAAAAAACACCCTCCCGTAAAAATCTAAAATGGGATTTGAACACCGATCCCGGGCACCAGTAAAAAAGTCCATTTAAAAGAGAAAGTCGAATGAAAAATGTTTTTTCCATAGGGAAAAAAAATATTAAGAAAACCTTTATGATTATTTGGTTCAACCTATTAATAAAGGGGAAGATTTCTGCAGAGAGTTGGTCCTTTGATAAAAAAAAGCGGCACTTTTAACCTTTCCTTTACAAAAACTTGACCCATTGTAAACAACAGATAGTCGCGCCCACTTCACTCTTTAAAGCCAAACTTGACAGATATGAAAATATCAAAACTCTAGCTCGGGGGTCTTTTAAAGGGCCCTGCCTACCCATAAATGAGGTTTCCCTAAACAAAAAAAATTTTAAAACAAAATATATTTAATGAATTAAAACATTCGTTGTTTTTTATTTATTTTAGTAAATATTGGGCATCTTTCATAATTCGTTTGGAATTTTCAAACCATGCTAAAAAATAGTTATTGAAATATTTTCATTAAAATGTTTCCATTTCAATGCATATTAAATGGGGAAAACAAAAATTATTAATGGATTTATTTATTTTTATTTGTATCAATTAAGCTAGAGTGAGTTTGTTTTATAACATACTATTTCATGAATAATTTCTTTTTCTTTTTAGACATATTTTTTAATTTGGGTTAGCTTCAATAATCTCACGACGATATTGAGCTCTAACGACTCCCAAGTCGACTCTCTAGTCAAAATACATGGTTTTAAATACAACTTTTCCTTCTGCCAACTAGTTGTCATAGCTGATAATAGGTGCTCGTTAGTATGACCATTAACCATTTACAAGCTAGTATCATTTTGCAAGCGTTGGCTAACCTGCTGTATCGGAATGCAGGCGGCAATGGAGGGTTTTAAACTAATCTCTGTGACCTCTTGAGTCAAAGAAACATTAATACCATGTACGTTCGGATAAGAAGGGCCAATGTCCAATTATGAAATATTTGCGTAATTAAATATAAAACAATTAAACATCTTAATATATTCAGTAACTAAAAATACTCACAAAGTCTTCCTGCTGTGTGAATAAATATAGTTGGTCCCTACTTATTTCAATGAGAGGTATTACTTTTAGTGATACATTATTTTCAAAAGAAAAAGCCACATGCTTCTCCATACACAAAGTTTTATGACATTAGCCCTTATTTGATGAGACAGTAAAACATGTAAAATTCGTCACTCTTATCGTATATCTTTCTTGAGTTTTCTCATTCTTTAGCACTACACGTTGTAATAATAAGAGTTATTCTAAAGTATATGAAAAAACTACTGTACATTGAATTTTTAATACACTATTATAATAAATAAAAATAAACCATTCCTGCTCCTATTCATAACATAGTTATTTTTAATTAAAAAATTTGGTCTAAATGTAATTTGGAGACGTTCTCAGTATAATTTTATATACTAGTTTTTATTTTACGGTCTAGGATTTTAATCTCATTGGACTTTGGAATAAGTTATTTTTCAAAAGTTAATGAACAAAGTTTTTGGTAGTCAAGATGTGAAAATGTTTAATTTTTATTTATCTAGCGTGTTAAATGTGATTACTTTTAATTTGAACCTGTTGCATTCTCGCAGTTTTGTGCGCTCGTTTCGGAAGAAAAATGTATCGAATACCGAACAATAAGTACCCACGGTGGATTACTTTTTATATAATTAACAATATGTGACCTTTGTTTGCTTTCGAACAAAATCCAAGGGATTGTATACATTTTGAGGTGGAAGAAGTATTTACAAAATATTTTTTATATCCTTGTGAATAACAAAGTTTATGAAAGAAAGGGCGCAGTCAAAGAAAAATCAAAGATATAATTGATTATTTAACTTTTTGTAGTAAAGGGTAAGTTTTTTTTTATGGTATGCATATTACTGGTATTCTGTATCTACTAATTTAAGTACAATGGATGAGCAGCGCGATACTATTTATTTACTGTAGGAATTATATCAAAAAAATTAAGATACAAAATAAATATTTCTATATAACAATGCAGCGGATTATTCTTATATTTCAAGTACTTTTTTTAAAAAAAAGAGCTTTAGCTGGAAAGTAAATGTTACTAAACACTCTGTAACGCACTATTGTATGTTTCAAAAACTCTTGTGCCTTAGCCGGGGTTCGTTTTTCACAGCTAGTATAAGTAATTTCAACCCAACGGGAATCGGGGCTAGTTTAAGGTTTGAGCGATTAATTTACGCACTCCCCGTGTCAGTCATGCACTCAGCAATATTGACCCCCCGACATGAAGCCGTGAAAATTAGTAAATATATTTAAAACCCTTAGAGTTAATGAACTTTTGTGTTCCCTATGCCATAAAATAAGTAAGTATTTGATACCCGGGCCGCTCTGTTGTATAGTGGTTCAGATTTACTGGCTTCAGATACTGAAGTCCCAAAAATTTGATCCCCAGTGCCCCTAATTGTGTTATGTTTAAGCATGGGTCTGAAACGGGAAACCCAAAATTCCCAACCCCTGAGGAAAAAATGAGGAGATATTGAATGAATTTAAGTAGCGCCTTCAGTTAGAAAAACTGATGGATAGGAAGTCTGGAGGGCTCGTTTTTTGCTAACCACTGGCACCCTCAGCTTGAAAATGTTGGCCCTTCTTTGCCAAAATACGGCAGCCTCTTCGATTGGTATAGGGCCGCTTGCAAGGGTGACACACCCATGGAGATATTACTCAAGGTTTTAAAATCTACCAATAGGATTAAAAAAATTATTTCCCAAAAAACATTTTATTTCTGGGGAAAAATTTGTTGTAAATCTATGATGTTTGAAAACTGTAAACCCCCCGATTAAATAACATTTCCCACCCTTTAGTTTGGGTGATTGGTCTAAGGTTCATATGTTTTTTTTTTGGCCTGCTGATAGCGGGAAAAACCTTGGGGTGCAAATCCTGGTCGAGTCTATTGGGGGTTTTTTTCCTAAATTTTTTCCCCCCATCTTCCAAATTAAAAATGCTGGTAGATAGCCTCTCAAATGTTTTCTTTCCTCATTACCACCCAATTAGTTTTATATTATGCTTTAATAACATGAACAGGGTGTAGGGCTGGGGGGATACCCATAATAAAAAAAACCCCGATTATTTATATTTCAAAATTTTTATAGTCTTCGAAATAAAACCCGCGTTTAAAATAGGGTTTTTTGCCTCCTTACCCTTTTAAAATTTAAAAAAATTAGCCAAGCACAAGGGCCCCAAATTTAGCCATTAAATTAGTTATTTTTTTTTTTTACCTGCTTACTAATAAATTTCAAAAAAAATTTTTACAAAAAAATGGGGCTACAAAACTCGTAGGTTATTTTTAAGTTATTGACAAAACCTTCAAAAATAAGTTTTTTCTAATTTTCTTAATTAAATTTTTCTTTGTTTAATAAGTGACATTATTATTTATCACTACCCTCCCAGATATTTATTTAAAAAAAAATTTTTTTATTTTTTTCAAAAAGCATTACGGGAAAGTCCCGTGCACTTTGTATCCCAAATTTTCTCAAAATGGGCAGGGGGTAAAAAAATTTTCTCTTTGGGGTCCCAAAAGGGGAAATTTAGTAAAAAAATTTGGGGCATAAAAAAAATTAAAAAAATTGGTACAACAGCATTAACCTGGAGTCACCACTTTTATTACTATTACTCAAAATGGGTACGGGTACAAAACTTTTCTTTGTGTACAAAAAGGGTAAAAAACAGTACAAAACTTTGGCCATAAAATTCAAAATGGCACAACGCATTATTTTGGAGTAAACCACTTGATTCCCCTTTAATTACTCAAAAGGGTGGGGTTTAACAAAACTTATTTGTGTTACAAAACGTTACAAAACTAGTACACAATTTTGGCACCCAAAAAATTCAAAAGGGGTTTACAACAGCATTACCTGGGGGTCACACTTTGTTATGCAAATTTAAAACTCAAAAGGGGTACGGGTACAAAACTTTTTTTTTGTGGTAACAAAACGGCCCCCAAAACAGTAAAAAATTTGGCATCAAAAAATTAAAAAATTTGGTTTTAAAACAGCATTAACCTGGGGGGTCCCCAAATTTAGATATGTTTAATTTACTAAATTGAGTAGGGTAAAAAAAACTTATTTGTTTTTACAAAACGGTAAAAAAAAAACTATTAAAAAACTTTGGCATCAAAAAAGTTCAAAATAAAAAGGGGGTTAAAAACCCCGCTTTTACCTGGATACGGGGGAGTATCACTTTGATATGCAAAAATTACTCAAAACGGGTACGGTCTTTATTTTTCTTTTGGTACAAAACGTCAAACTAGTAAAAAAAACTTTGCAAAAAAAAAAAGTTAAAAAATTAAAATGAAAGGTAAAAACAGCAATTAACCTTGAGTCACCCACTATTGATAGCTCAATTACTCAACTTTGGGTTCGGGTACAAATGGGAAAAAAAAAAAAAATACAAAACTTTGGTTTTTTAAAAAAAATTCAAAAGTGGTTAAAAAAGCCCCTTAACCTGGAGTCACACGTGATATCTAATTACCCAAAACGGTTCGGGGGAAAAACGGTACAAAACTAGTACTAAACTTTGGCACAAAAAGGTTCTAAATTCAAAAGTGCTACTACAGTTAATGGACGTCAGCTGACTGGAAGGATAGGGTAATTTTTTTTGCTCGAGGTGTGATTGTATCTTGACGTTATGTCTCCCCACGTTTGCAAACTTGGTCGCCTACACACTTTACGGGCCGGCCCCTACACTTTTATCTCTCCAAACTTGGAAAAAAGTTTGCTTGCTGCCCCTTTTCGATTACCGGTCGTGGTCGCCCGTCTCCCAGTTGTTTAAACAACCAGTAAATTTTGCCCAACCCGATGCTGGAATCCACCGTTTTTAAACGTTAGCAAGCCATCTATTTTTGAGTGAAAATCAACACACCGCCGAGAGGGTAGGCAGGGCCTTAAACAGTCCTTAGTTTATTAATGGGCTTTACTTAGGAGTTGCGCGATAGCGCTTCTCAAATTTTAAAAGTGAGTCCTTTCCTTAAGGCTGAGCCCTATAAATGCACGGTTATAAGATATATATAACATATAATATAATAAAAAATATAAAATTATAACATATTATTTAATGAATAATTTCTTTTTCTTTTTTAAAAGTACTTTTTAAATTTGGGGTTTGGGTTCAAAAATCCGGGGGGGGGGGGGGGGGGGGGGGGGGGGAAACATAGTTTTAATACGCCCTTTTTCTAAAAAATAGTTATCTTAGTTTTTATAATAGGTGCCCTCATTTGATCATTACCCATTTACAAGCTAGTATCGTTTTTTAAGCGTTTTTCTAACCCGCGTATCGGAATTCGGCGGCAGTGGAGGGTTCTAAACTCTGTGACCTCTTATCAAAGAAACTTTAAAACTATGCATTCGGATAAGAAAGGGCCCAATGTCCAACTATGAAAATTTGCGTAGTTAAATATAAACATCTTAATATATTCAGTCAGTAAATACTCACAAAGTTTAACTGTGTGTGAAACAAAGATAGTTGGTCCCTACTTACTTCAATGAGAGTATACTCTGGTGATACATTATTTTCAAAGAAATAACTACATGCTTCTCCTATACAAAGTTTTATGACATTTGCCCTTATTTATCTGAGGCAGTAAAACGTGTAAAATTCTTCACTCTTATCCTACATTCATTCACGGGTTTTATCATTCTTAAGCACTACACGTTGTAATAATAAGTGTTAATATTCAGAGTATGTGAAAATTACTGTACATTGAATTTTTAATCCACTATATTGTAAAAAAAAAAATAATACTCCTGCTCATATCAAACATAGTGTTTTTAAATAAAATTGGCTCTAAATGTAATTTGGAGACGTTCTCAATATGTTTTTTTTACTATATTTATTTTACGGTCTAGGATTTGACTTTGGAATAAGTTAATTTCCTAAAAATTATTGAACGAAGTTTTTGGTTACTCAAAGTGTGAATATGTTAATTTTATTTTATTAGGCTTGTTAAATGTGATTACCTTTAATTTTGAATTGTGCATTCTCGCAGTTTGCGCGCTATTTTCAGAAGAAATGTATCGAATACCAGACAAAAAAGTACGCACGATGATTATTTTTATATAATAAATAAAATGTTTTTTTTTTTTTTTTTTGCTTTCAAACACGATCCAATAGATTGTATAAATTTTAAGGTGGAAAAGTATTTACACAATATTATTTTATATCCTAGTGAATAACAAGTTTGTGAAGCATGGGTCTATGGAAGAAAGGGCGCACAAAGAAACTCAAAGTATAATTGAAGTAACCCGATTGCCCTGTCATCACAGTGCTCTCATTGGTTGAAATTGGTCACGTGATCACGCCTCCTCCCCTCTCTGATTGACTGTTGGTTTTCCCCCTCCCCTCCTCCCGACCCCTCCCCCTCCTCTTGACCTTTTTTCCCAAGTGCTGGCTACGAAATTTCCTCCCTCCCCTCCCTACTACAACCACTCGCCTACAACCCCTTCCTCTACAACCCATCCCCTACAACCCCTCGCCTACCATCCCCCGGACATGTGGGTTCATGATGATTAATTATTAAGAGTTTTAAATTGATTATTGTTTATTTATTATTGGCTAGGATTGAGGTGTTGGAATTTTTTTATTTGAAATTAAAGGTTTTTTATTAATTGAATGGGGTGTTGTAGTTTATTTGGGGGAGCAAATGGACCGGGGACGTTTCGGCACGAACCTCACGCTATGGCTGTCTTGTGTAGAATGTACATTGGCTCCTCCAAACCACAAGATTCTACTGGGCTGCCCGGAACAAGCAGCACTACTAACTTTTCGCTATGGCTTTTCTTAAGTAGAATGGAGCATCTTCGTAGCTCGTCCGTTTACAGAGTAAGTGACCACTGCGCATCACTAGTGCGCACCCCCCAACCCCCACTCCCCCGCCCTCCTTACATCCACTTTGAAATGGGTGATAGCTCTCCTTTCACTTCAAGGATTCAAAAAATATCGGGGAAATCCCCCACCCCCTGTGAAAGTCATTAACTTCAATTCACGGAAATAGATGACGTGAGCCATTATTGAGTCTTTACAATGTTTCGGATTGTACCATTAGAAAGGTATTAAATACAAGAGCAGTCACTGAACGAGGAAGTCAAAGCTTACCGAGAGGCAACTTTGTGATTTTGAGATCGCCACGCTACCTGTTAGTGAAAAAAAGTAGACTGGGGCACTCGTACTATGCAAAAGTTTAAATAAGTGCTGATTTTGGTGAGATCAGCACAGAGCTCCTGATTGACAAGAGATTGGGACCTTTGGCAAAAAAATAAAGTTCTGTAAAAACGACAGACTATGGAATATTTACACCACACACAACTCCCCCCACAAAAACAAACACACAAAACACACACACACACACACACACACTGCTCGCAAAAGTATATATTTTGTTCTTACCCACATTTTGGCCCGGGTTTTAAAAGGGTTAAATTCGTTTGTTTACCTTGCCGATCAAGGGGTTCGAACTAGAGACCTGTTTTCATGAAGGGTGCAAACGTCTTACTACCCCCTTGGGGGCTTACGCTAGTGTAGCAGGGTAGTAAGAAAGAGTACAGCGTTTGAATGGAAAAAACCCCTCCCTTTCTCACCCGAGCGAGAAAGTCTGTTTTGTTCTGTACAAGCATTTGCACGACACAACTAATGTCTCCTTGTGCACCCGCGCTTGATATTCATTCTGCACTAAGTGTACCACATTTGCAGAAAAAAGGCCAATGCAGAGCAGCGACCCCCCTACTCCATCCTCAAAAGGCTGCTAAAGATTTATACGAATAACGGTACTTACAAGGATCTGCTGTGGATTTCGCAATCGCGATATGTTTACACAACCTCGGCCCTTACAGGTGGGAAGCACTTTGAGGCGGGTATAAATAGACCCCAAATATAAAAAGTCGGTATTTCAATTTATATTGCGCCCTACAAGTATCAAAAGTGTTTTACGCGCTGGAAAAATTTGGGTAAATTCAGATGATTTTTAAAATCGTTTTTATATTTTAATGGTTTTTATTTTGTTTAATTTTCGTCTTAGTGTACAGCGGTTTTTCATTTTTTTTTTTGTTAGATGACGGGCCCCCAAGCTTGGGGGGGCCGCTCAACCTGGGGGGTCCAATACCCGGGGGACCGGGTTGCTTTTTTTTTTACCTAAAGGGGAATTTTTTGGTTTAAAAAAGGGATCGACAGGGGTAATTAGGCTTAGTAGACTTCCAAAAGGTTTTTTTTTATTTCCTGAAAATTTGTAAGTAATATGTATTTTTTTAATTTAAGTACGGGGTTTCCCCAATAGGGGTTTAAATGAGGGCCTGGGGGAAAAACCCATTTTCCCGGGCGGCGGGTACTGCCCAGCCGGGGTGAACCCTGGGGGTCGGTGGGGGGCACGACGTCCCCCCCGGGGGCCAGCCCCCTACCTAAAAAACCCTCCTAAATTTCCTTTTTCCGGGGGGCCCCTCTCGCCGCCCCCCCCCCTTTTACGGGTTTAAAAATTTCCCCCACAGCGCCATTAAAAAACCCCGCCCCCGATTTTGGGGGGTGTTTGCCCAAAATCGCCCCCCTAAAAAAAAATCCGTCTACAAATAACTATATAAAACCCAGTTTGAAAAATGGGCTTTTATTGCGCTCTCTTTCCCCAAAAACCAAAAACGTTTTTTCCCCCGCAAAAAAAAATTTTCTTCCCAAAGCTGTTTTTTTTCGGGAAGGTTAAAATTTTTGTTCACTTTCGGAATAACGTTGGCGTTTGCATATTTTTTAAAAGAAAAAAGGGTTTAAAAATTTTTTTTTTTAATATATATATATATATTTTTAAAAAAATTTTTTTAAATAAAATTTTTTATTTTTTTTTTTTTTTAAAAATTTAACAGGGGAAACTATTTTGTTGCTTTACCGATTTTTTTAAAAAAGAAAAATTCTATTTAAATTTAAAGGGCGCTGCGTTTTTTTTTCCCTTTTCATGTATAAAAAAAAACCCCCTAGGGGGCCCCTGGGGGGAAAAGTTGGGGGTTTTTTTTCCCCCTGGAAAAAAGCGAAAATGGGTTTAGCCGTTAATAGCGAAAAAATAATTTGGCCCTGGCGGTATTCGACCATTTTCCCAAATTAAGGTTTTTTAAAGGGTTCGGGGTTCATTTCCCTAAAAAACATTCAATGGCAAAAAATTTAAAAATTTTGTCGCTTTACAAGTGCGGGATAAAAATACAAGCCCATTTTTGCGTTTCGATGGTGTCTGGGGGGAAAAGGAGGGTTTAATTGCCGGATGGTATTTTGTAGTTGATTTGGGGTTTTTGGGTTTATTACAAACACTTTGGGAAAGGTCCGGGGTTCATTCCCCTTACAGGGTAAAAAAAGGGGAAAATTTTAACCCCCTTATTTTTTAAAATTTTAAACGCCCGGACAATTTTGTTTTTTGTACGGGGGGGTTAAGGTTATTTTTTTAAAAATTTTTGCGAAAGGTCCGGGGGTTCAATTCCTTTCATGAGGGGAAAAGTATTTAACCCTCTATTTTTAAAAATTAAACTGCCCAAAATCATTTTGTTGTTTTACTGGGCTTAAAGTGGGGTTTATTACAAAAACTTTGCAAATGTCCGGGGGTTTTTTCTTACTGGATAAAAAATATGGGTTTAACCATTATAGTTTTAAAAAACCCTTTGGCCCCGGGCCCTAATTTTGATTGTATGGGGGGGATTTATTACACACACTTTGCGAAAGGTCCGGGGTTGGGTTCTCGGCATAGATGAAATTGAGGTTTCCCCCCCTCATATTGGATAAAAAAAGGCCCGGGGACTGAAAAAAAGGGGGGTTGTATTTTTTTCCACACTTTTTTGTAAATATTGTATTTTTTAAAAAGGCAATTATTTTTGGGAAAAAATTTTAAAAAAAAAATTTTTAAACCCCAAAATAGATTGAAAAGTATTATTTTTTAAAAAAAGAAAAAATACACGATGTTTAAAAAATTTTATTTAAAGTGTTTTTTTTGACATGTTTTTGTGTTATAGTTAAATGGGGGCAGAAAAAAAGGGGTTTTTTTTTTCCCCGCACGGGGGTTTTTGAAAAATTATTTTAACCCTGACAGGGTTTTTAATTTTAACATTTTATAAAAAAAAAAATTTTTGGAAAACCTTAGATAAAAAAAAAAAGGGTAAGATTTTTAAATTACTTTTTTTTTTTTTTAAAAATTTACAAAAAGTAAACTTAATTCGGGCCCATTTTGAAGGGAACCCTTTTTCAAACCTTATTCTTTTTTGGACGGGGTTTGTGTGGGGTGTTGGGGTGGGTTTTGGGGACGCGCGTTTGTTTTGCTTGGTGGCCCCAAAATATAGCGTTTAAAAAAACCCCTTTTTCGAGCTTTTTAACCCGGTCGACCCCCATTTTCGGGGGTTTTTTCGATGACAGTAGCAGAAGCTGCAGTTTTTAACATTTAACCAAAATTTTTGGGTCAAAATTTAAAATTTTTGTCAATAGGGGAAAAAAATAATTTTTTAAAAAAATTTTATATTTATTTTACTAAAATTTTTATAAATAAATTTTAAAAAAACCCGCCCGGGGGCTTGTTGGCAAACGCGCTAGTCTGTTGAGCGGATGTGGGGGAGGGGGAAACCCCCGGGGGTTTAAAAATTTTCCCCGGGGGGTGAAGGGGGGGTTTTTTCCCCAAAGGGGGTTTTTCCCCTTTTCCCCCGAAAATGCGGGTTCACTTCCTTTAAAAAAACCCTTTTCCCCTTTTTCCCTAATCCTTAGGGAAATTTAGTATTAAAAGCGAAAAACCCAAAAAGGGGTAGTAAGACGTGGTGCTAAATATTTATAAAAATTAATATAATAATAATAAATAATTTTTAAAACCCCTTTCCCCAAAATTACAGTTTAATTTTTTTTCCCCTTTTTTAAAAATTTTAAAGAAAAAAAAAGTTTAAAAATTTCTTTTTAGTTTTTTTTTTTAACTCATGGGGTTTTTAACGGTTTAAATAAACGTAAATTTTTTTTTTTAATGGATTATATTCATTTTAAAAATGTTTTTTTGGTCCCTCGCATATTTTTTAACCCCAAAAAAAAAAGGGTTTTGGTGATAAAAAAGGGGAAAAAAAACATTCAAAATTTTTGGGGAAATAATAAAATTTTTTTTTTAAAAAAATTTGGGTGAAAAAACACTAGTCCTCAAAAAACTTAACTTTCTCTTTTTTTACGCACCCAACCTGCATTTTTTCCCCCCAAAAGGGGGGTAGAGATGGGCAAAACCCCATTTTTTTTACGATTTTCAAAAAAATACATGACTGTGATTTTAAAAATTGGGGGGAAATTTTTACCGGAAATTTTTCACTGTGCCTTTTTTCCCCAGGTTTTGGGGGGCCCGTTTTTTTTTCATTTCCACCAGGGGAAAGGGTTCTAGTTTTTTATTTGCTGTCCGAGTATCGATTTTTCGAGTACATGGGTAGGATATGGAGTATGGGGGTATTTATATTTTGTTTTTTGGAAAATTTTTAGTATTTACTGGGATACCCCCATGATAGGGTTGGAAAGAAAATTTAATTTTTACTGGGGTTTTTTCGGCTTGCAATGGAATTCGATATTTTAAGGGGCCAAAAAATAAATTTTTTGGGGGGGGCATGAAATTGAAATCGATTTACACTCCCTTTTTTTAAAAAGGGGTTAAGGGGGGTTTCTTTTTGTTTGCTAATGTAATAAACCCAAAAGTTTCTTTTTTAAGATGTTTCATATTTTTATAAAAAAGAAACCCAAAAAATACTGTTTTTGAAAAATGATCTACGAAATCGGTTTTTAAATTTAAATCCAAAAAACATGCCGGTAAAAAAGGGGCGTTTCAATTATCTGGTAAAAATAAAAAGAAAAAAAAAAAAAAGGGAAATTTCGGTGTGGGGGGAAAAACCCCCGGGGGTTTTAATTTTTCCCTTTTTTAAATGGGGGCTCCATTTCTCTCAAAATCCCCCTCCCATTACACAAAAGCGTAAGTGCAAAAAACCCAAGGGGTAGAAAGACTTTGTCTAAAATAAAAATGGGGCCCACAAAGGGGATTTTTTTACTCGAGGGGTTTAGAAGAAGCAATAACTCCTTTCTCAAGTAATTGTTGCAATCGATCGAGAAAGGGGGTTTTTCGATCACTGTGTTTTTAATCACCGATATTTTTGAATCACCCGGGTTTTTTAAACCCCGGATCAAAGGGGATGGGTGAAAAAATCACGGGCATTTGGTATACGCCCATCCACCAGGGGCCATTTTTTTTTTTCAGAAATTTAAACCCCCTTTTTTTAAAATTTTTCTTGCTTTTAAAAATTTTAATTTAAATTTTAAAAGCAAAATAAAATTTTAATATTAAAAAAAAACCCAAAAAAGGTTATTCTTTTTAAAAAAATTTTAAAAATTTTAAAAAAACAGAAAAACTTTTTAAATTTCGTGTAAAAAAAAAATTTTTAAAACCGAATTGGGTTTTGGAAACAAAATTTTAGAAAAAAATTATTTTTGTTTATATTATTTTTTTTTATTTAGGCGTGTCTTGCTACCCGTAAAATTTTAAATTACAAATTTGAATATTTCAGGGGCCTTTTTTGAAGTTTTTTTCGTTTATTTTAGTTTCTGTTCTTTTTTTGGGGAAAATTATTTTTCGGGTTTTTTGTGAAGGTTTTCCCCGGAAAAAAAAAATTTTTTTTTTTTTATGATCTTTAAAAATTTATTTTTTTAAAACTTTTTTAAAACGTGTGTTTAAAAAAAAAAAAGCGGGGTGTTTTTTCATTTAAAAATTCAAAATTTTAAAGGGCTTCAAACTTTAAAAAATAAATTCATTATTTTTTTATTATTTTTTTACCCGCGCTTACTACCCGTTGGGTTTTTTTAAAAAGCATTTTGGTAAGTGTAATGGTAGGGTGATTGTAGATAAAAAGAAGGACCCCAGTTTAATGGGGAACCCCAACCCCGGTGGCCCCTTTGGGATTCACACAAAAAATAATAAATCTTTTAAAACCCCCAAAATTTGGTATTGTTTTTCCCTCAGGCTAAAAACGATTTTAAAATTTTTATACCCCCAAAAAAAAACTTTTTAAAGTGAAAAAAAAATACTTCGGGGTTTTTCCCAGGGGTTTTTTAAAAAAAAATACCGGTAAACTTCAATTTTTAAAAAATTAAAATTGTATTTTTTTATTAGAGCCCTTTGTTACAAATGTTTAAAAGGGGGAATTGAATTAGATTTTTGGTAAATTTTGGGGATACTTTTGATTTTTAAATTTTCATTTATTTTAAGGCCCCAAACATTTTTTTTTAAAAAAGTTTAGTATTGATATTGACTTTGTTACAATTTTTTAAGAGGGGGAAAAACTGATTAGATTTTTTTTAATTTTGGGTAGTTTTATTTTGTCATTGAAATTTTTTTTTTTTGGGTAAACATATTTTCTAAAATATTGAAAATTTTTGACTTTTTAAATTTTTTAAAGGAGGGGAATTAATTAGAGTTTGGAAAATTTGGGATGCTTTTGATTTTTTTTTTTAAATTTTATTTTTTGGCCCCCAAACATATTTTTTAGAACTTTTAAGGGATTTTTATTTTTTATTTTTTTTACAATTTTTTTAAGAGGGGGAATCTGAATTAGATGTTTTTTAAAATTTGGATAGCTTTTATTTGTCATTGTCATTTATTTTTTACCCAAACATATTTTTAGGGTATTGTTTTTTTTTTTTTAAAATTTTTTTTAAGTTTTTTAAAAGCTACAAAATTGGGTCACTTGTTTTTAGGTTTTTTGTTCCCCTCACCCCTTTTGGGTTTAAGTTCTTCATGCTTTCTGGTAGGAAAAAATTTTAAGGAAATTGTACAAAACACACTTATAATATTTTTTTTCCATAAACAAAAGTTCCTACTCTCTCGATTTATTTAAATTAAAAAAATTAACGTTTCAATTTTTTAAAAAGGGGGTTTTTTTTTTTTTTTTTGCCGTCCGCTTTTTTTAAAACATCTTGTTTTAAAAAAATGTCAATTTTATTTGAATTTTAAACCTGAAAAATACTATTTTTAAAAGGGGGGTTTTTTTGGGATTAGCCATCAATTGGGGGAATAATTTAACTAAATATTTTTTGGAATTGATGTTACAAAGAAAAAAATTTTTAAAAAAACAATATTTTTTTTTTGTGTCCCTTATAAATTAAAAGGGGCCCCCCAAAATTATTTCTTTTTTTTTTTTTTTAGGGGGAATTTTAAAATTTTGGAATATTTTTTTTATCAATTTTTTTTCAAAAAAAAAAACCCTTATTTTGTAAAATTTTTTGGGCCCACCCCCTTCCCTTTTGTTGAAGGCTACTTCAAAAACAATCCTTTTTAAGGGGAAAGCTACAAAAAATTTAAAAACTTTGAAAAATCTGGGAGGGCCTTGTTAAAATTCCCCCCAAAGGGGTTTTAATTTTTTTAAAAAATGAAAATTTTTTTTAAAATTTTCCCCAGCTCATAAAATTACATATATAAATTTAAAAAATTTTCTAGCCTTGGGCCCCCTTTTTTTGAAACTTTTATATGAAGCTTATTACAGACTTTTATTTATCTAAGTTTCATAAAAAAAAAAGGTTTTATGGGGGGTTTTTGTGTTTTAGAATCTTTTACTATGGCTGTACTTTTTAAAATTTTTTTAGTTTGGAGTAAGAATTTGGGCCCCCTTGGGGAGAGCTTTTAAAGGGGAAGATTGGGTCAGGGAGAAAAAAGGATGAAGTGAACCCCCCCCCTTCATCAAAACTGGCTAAAAACAATGAAGGGGGACGATGACAATATAGATGTAAAAAAAATTCTTGCAAACCCCCCTTGGGGAAAAAATTTTTACTAAAACCCAAAAAAGGTTTTAGATTTTATTTAAAAAAAATTAAATTTTAATTAAATTCTTCAAAAACGTAACAAAAAAATTTTTTTTTTTTTTTTAAATTTTTTAACATTCTTTGGGAAGCAACCACAAATTCATTTTTATGCAAAATTTTTCAACACTGTGATTTTTTAAACTTGTTTTTTTTTCACAAATTGTTGATCAAAGTTTTTTACAAAATTTTTTTTAAAAGGGTTTATGTAAAATTTTAGTTTTGTCTTTTAAAAAACCCAAATTTTTATTTTTTTTTTTACGTTTTTTAAAATTTTTATGAAAATTTTTTTTATGACTTTTTGTCCTTTTTAAAGCAAAAAAAAAATAAATTCTTTTGAATTTTTAAAAAATAAAATTAAAACCTATACCAAGTTTTAACTTTTTTTCCACCCTTACTTTAAAATTTTTTAGAATTTTTTTTTTCTTTATTTTTTTAAATTTTTATTTTTTATTATTATTTTTTTAATTTTTCAAGCGTCCCTTTTTAAAAACCCCTTTTGGGCCCCTTCGCAAAAATTTTTCTTTAAAGGGGAAAGGAGGGTGATTGTGAAAAAGAAAAAAAGGGGGCCTAAAAATTTAAAATGGGGGGAACCACGGGGAGGCCAGCATTCCACCCCCAAATTTACAAGTTTTGTTAATTTCACATTTTTTCAAGGGTTTTAAGGGGAAAGGGGGTTTTTGGGGGAAAAAAAATAAATTTTTGCCCAACCGAGGAAATGAACCCGGGGCCCCATCCCGAAGTCGGGCATTACCCTAGACCCCCAGGGGACCAAAAATGTTGTTAAAACTTTTTAAAAAAGTTTGAATTTTTTTTTTTTTGGGGGTTTTAAAAGATATTTCAAATTTTTTTTACATTTTTTTAAAGTTGTTAAAAATAAAATTAACCCCAAAAAAAAGGGGGTTTTTTTTTAAAAATTTCCTTAAAAAAATTGGATTTTTTTTTAAAAAAATTTTTTTTATTTAAAAATAAAAAATTTTTTTTGGGATTTTAAAGTATTTTAAAAAAAATTATATTCTTAAAAAAAATTTAAAATTTAAATAGGGGCCAAAAAAATTCAAGGGCACAAATTAAAAAAAATAAAAAAAGTCATAATGTTTCTTGTATAACCAAAATTTTTTAAAGTGGGCGCTGAAAAAACCCCCATTTTTTTTTGCAGATCTATGGTTCGGCGTATGGGGTACATAAATTTTTTTTAATAATTTTTAGAGCTTTTCAGATGGTTTTGCTGTGGGGCTTTTAGTCAGCCCAAAATCGTTTTGGACCTAACAAATTTTTAAAGGGGGGGGGGAAAAATTTTTGGGGTTTTATATTTGGGAAAAAAAAAGTAACATAAATTTTTTAAAAAAAAAAATAGTTTTTTTAAAATTTAAAAAATTCATCATTTTAAAAAAAAAAAAATTTTTTTGTTTGTTTGAACCCAAATTTTATTTAAAAAACTTACTTTTCACTTTCTTTTTGTTATAGTTAAATTTACTGGGGGAAAAAAATTGGTTTTAAAATCCTCCCCGGGGGACCCTGGGGAAAAAATCCCCCCCACCATACCCCAAGAGCTCAAATTTGGGGGGGGGGGAACGGGAAAACACTGCCCCCTTTAAGACGCTTATATGGTGACAGCTGGGGCCGTCTTCGCCCCTCAACGGGGTTTTGTGGCCCGGGGGGAAACAGGTAGGGGGGGCCCTTGTCGAAAGGCACCTTTGGGGTTTGTTAAGAGAGAATTAAAAAAAGGGGGGGTTTTATTTTTACTGGTTTAAGGGGAAAAATTTCCTATATTTTGGGCTCCGCAAGCCTTTTGACCATTAAGCTGGCTTTAAGAACCAAAAATTTTTTTAAATTTGGGCAATTTGGGGCCCCCGGGGCCCTGGCTTTTCGCCGATGGGCCTTTCGGCTTTCTTTTGAAAGCACAAAAATCGACGTTGACCCTGTATATGTCCCCATTTAGGCGAGCGGTTTGTTAGGGGCGCTCAAGCCGGGGTTGGGTAACGAAAGTCGGTGTTTTCAAAGTAAAAGTTTTTTTTTGAGTTTCAGCCCACTGGGACGTTGAAATCGGCCATTTTAAAGGGGCCTCGTGAGAGTGCAGTTATTGTGATTTTAAAATCTTTTCCCACTACCACATATAGCGGTAATAAAAAAAGGAAAACATTAAGTTTTAAATTGGCGACCCCAGTTTTTTTTGCCCTTGATTGGTTGTCACAAAAACTATATGGGACATTAAAAGGGAAACCATGATGCATGGATTGAACACCTTTAGACAAATCAAAATGGGTTCCCTCCTATTCAAAAACTCAAAGCAGAGGGGGAAATATGCCGTGATGCCCCCGGGCATCTTTTGAAAAGGGGTGAAAAAAACGAGATGAAACAATTTCAATAATACCTCTCCCAATTAAAATCACCCTGTTCAAGGGGGAAAGTCGGGGGGGGCAGTCCTTTATGAGGGGCTTAAATCCCCCGAACTTTCCTTTTGGGGGTACCTTTTATTTGTATTTTACGCCCATAAGCAAAAAATATTTTGATGTCTTTTCATGCTTTTACAGCCCCCCATTTAAGTGTCGTACTTTTTCCGTGAGTTTCCCCTGTGCCCATTCAGTAATAAAAATTTTGCACAAGTGCGAGGGCCCTGTGCAAAAAGGGGCTACGCTAAAGCGGTTTTTTAGCGGAGGCCGTCTGTGGTCTGTAAAGGGCTGGGGGGGCGTTGGTTCACAAACCAAGACGTGTTTTTTTTTAAAATATACCCCGTCCGGGTTTTTTCAGGGGTTTACAGGTCCCGTCTGTGATGTCAAAAAGGTTTGCGAAAAAATGCGGGCAAAATTTTTCGGGTTTTGGGAAAGGGGCAGAATATTCACATAGGTGTTGGAGGGGCTTTTTGTAGAGTATGCAAGATCTATCGTTTTCCCTTTTTTTTTATTTCTGTTATATGAAGCCCGGCCCCATCCCAAACCGTTACTGGAAAAGAGCAATTTTTATGTTTTATTCTATGATTTTTAATTTTAGGCAAGAAGCTCTTCTTTAAAGGGGCGACCAGAAAACGAATCATAAATAAAAAGTTTAAAATTTTGAACATACAACAGAGTTTACAAAACGGGGGGGTTTGACTCCCAGACATAAGCCAACTCCGCGGGACTATAGTCTGACTTAAATAGGAAAAAACAGTTCCATCAATTAAAAAAACTTTAGGTTTTAAAACAAAACTTACGTTACATAAAGATTAAAGTCACCCTAATTTAAATTCCAATAAAAAGTTACTTCACGTTACGTTAATTCAAACCCAAATTTTTTTAAAAAAATATGAAAAGTTACTTCGATAAAAAATTTCTCTACAATTCCAAAAAAATATAATAAACAAGTCAAATTCAATCACACAAAACTGAGGATATTTCGAGAATAAAAATATAAGCAAAAATTACAGCGCCGAGCGGCAAACCCATCTAAAAAAGAATGTTTAGACATTGTTTGACGTCAAAATATTTAAAACTTAGATTTTGAAACTGAATATTATTTAAAAAAAAAGTTTAAAGTAATTTTTAAATTGAGTTCAAACTCCCCCCTCTAAGCCGATTTTTATACATTTTACAAGTTTTTTTCCAGCCATTGTCCAGGTCCATGACAAAGGTCTGTCGTGTCGTTGATCATGATATCGATTATGGCACTTGCACGGGCCCTTATTAGGGGTTTCGTTGTTTTGGAAGGGGGGGGAATTCACCAAACACCATAGATGACTAACAGCCTTCAAACAGTCACTACACCATTGTTTGTTTGCTTTCTCCATCGGAATATCCTGAATATTCCCCCAAACACCCGTGTTTTGAAGGGGTTCCCCTAGCTCCGTCAGGGGGCGGATACATAATTGTCTTCTAGTTATGTTGATAAATCTTTGGTTCATTTCACGCTGTAAGTCGGAGTGCCGGGGCGCTTGTTGCCCACTGGATTCCTTTGACCCACTCCCAACTAGGATTCCCGGGGCCCCACCTTGCAGTATTTTTGTGAGCAAATTTGTATTTAATAAAAGAACAAATTAATACTTAAAATTGGGTTGAGTAATAAATATATTGTCCAGCATTGTCTTTTAGCCCCAAAACTAAACAAGAAAAATACTATTGTAGGGATCCAAAGAGTTTTAAATTTTTTGGAGCGGGGGGAGTATGCTTGTTTTCCAGTTGTAAAATTAACCACAATGTTACAGTTATCACCCTCCTAGGGGCCATAATGCGAAAGGCTTGATGTCAATTTTATTTTAAAAAATTTGATGGAGGTAAAAAAAAAGGACAACGGCTTTTTTAATGACATTTCCCCCATTTTTTTTAACAAATAAAAAACCGGGGTTTAAAGGGGATTTTGCCGCCAAAAAGGGGGCACGGCATCGGGGGAGTGTGGTTGAGGGAAAGGAGCATTTGAAAAGTGGTATGACACGTTGGTCAAAGGCAATTATGTCTTTGATTTTAAACGCGAGTTGGAACTGTATTGTGTGTAAGATGAGAGATCCTACGGAAGGGTGCCTGAAACTTAGGACATGCTCATGGAGAAAGCAAAGGTGGATCCTTTTAGAGAGGCGTGTACGATAGCTTTTGCGGCCATGTTGATTTACTTCCCCAAGTATTTAAGGGGTAATACTTTCGGTATTATCCCTAAC
>JBCFYV010005384.1:0-15944 GCA_039000515.1 Timema cristinae | reverse complement strand
CCTGGACCGCAGAGAAGATGAGAAGTGCCTCCGAACAGGACTCCCCTTTGAGAGGATGACTGTGTTGCTGTTCATGACGAGATCCTGGCTATTGAAACAAAACAAACAATCACGTTAATTTACTACTCACTTAGATACAAAAAAACGCAGATTATTATTATTATTATTATTATTATTATTATTATTATTATTATTAGCACCGCGTCTTACTACCCGTTCAGGTTATCTCACTTACGCTAATGTGTAATGGTAGGGTAATTGTGAGATGAAATGGAAGCACCTACAGTTTAACGTGGAATCCGAACCACGGTGGAGGACTGGCATTCCCCAAAATTCACAAGTTGTGATTAATACACGTCTTGTCAGAGGTGGAAGGAAGGGTTTGGCAATCAGTAAATCTGTGCCGGGACCAAGGATTGAACCCCGGACCCACCAGAACAGAAGTCTGACACCTTACCCCTAGACCACCAGGTCACCAATTAAGATGTAGTTTTTAAGTTATTGTGTATTATGTTAGTTATGCTAGTCTTTGGGGTGGACAGAGGCCTTAAAACCCATTTATTTCCTAGTTATGTGTATATTTCAGTTTAGAAGGTCCAGTTATATGTGTTTTGTTCATGACAACGAAAAGATTAGTTAAATATATTGTTTTTGTTGTCTTTCATTTTGAAACAAACCCTTGTAGCATAGTTGTACAGTTTTTAGTAAGGCGTAGTCTAGCACGCCGAGATCTAATTGTTTCATGTTAGGAAACTAACTTCATTTTAAAAGGATTTATTCATATTATTATGTAAAGTAATGTAAGTCAAAAGAGATAGCTCATTAAAATGTTAAAATAAATGCTAATCTTATAGCTCAGATGTGGGACTTTTTTTTTTTTTGGTCAGAGCTCTACTTGGAAGTGTCTGTCACCCTTAAAGTGAATAATTTCTGTTCGTCTCTACAAGAATATAGCTAGGATTTAGTCCTGAAAGGATCCGGTTTTGGAGATAACTAGGTGAAGGGTTTGTTCAATGTGAATATACTCCTGACGGTAGGTGAGACCCTTAAGGTACACCCTTTCCACACGGTCTAGCGAAAGTTAATGTGCTTTATTCTGCAGGCGAGTAAGCTAAGCTCTTTTTGTTTCGTGATGTCTGTATAACGTCCTAGCTTTAAAGTCACGAAGTAATTCTCTGTAAACTTTCCTCTATTAAAGTACGTTGATATTTACATATTTTAAATCTGCTTTAATTTATTGATTTAGTTTATTTTTTTACATCCCTTATAAATGTAGCCTCCTAGTTCCTAATTAATGACCGTTAGTAGAGAATAGGGCTATAAAAAACCCGCACTTGCTCGACGAATAAATCATGTTTAAATGAAGTCTTAATGTTTCGTGTCTTATAATATCGCCTATCTTTATCAAAACTATACAATTTTAAACCTTAAGTAATTGTCCATTTAACAAATAAAAAATGTTTACTAATCAAATAATAACCAAATTATTAATTATTCCGTTCTTACCGTTATTTTTTGTGTAGTAATATTCAAATGTAACTATTCAGATCTCGAACAATGTGTTCCTTTTCGTTAGCACTCCCAGATATTTTATCAGGACCTAACAGGCTCTATTTTACATCCTCTGAGTAAATAAATTAATGTAGATAACTAACAATTATAATCAGGATACCTCCCTCATTATTTCTAGGGGGATCACCTTCAAAGCTTTCAATATATACATACCTCTATTTCCTACGGATATTCAAGATTAGAGAATTAAAATAGATCTCAAATTCTAAATTAGATTTAAAAAATCTAAAACTGGATGTTATTATAACTGTTGTAATACTTTATTTAGCATCGAGTCTTACTACCTGTTCACGTTATATGCACATGCAGGCCTACTAATTTCGCTAATGATTTAGGGGTGGAGAAGGTAGAATTCATAGGAAATATACCTGCATTTGAGTGGAGGGATAGTAGAGAAAAGCATTTTGCAAAAAACAAAAACAAAACAAAAAAACAACAACAAAAAACCCTCAGTATACCCGACAAGGATTTTGAACACGGATCGGCAATAAAGTATATCGTGAGAAGTGACGCCTTAGACCATGCATCCACCAAAGCAGGTGTGATACTGATTAACAACCGGATGTCAATCAGCTAATTTATTGAAGGCAAGTTCACATACTAGCAAATGATGTAAAAAACATTTCCATCTGTAATAGTAAATATGAACAAGTTTTCGAATTTAAGACAAAATATTTCATGCCACTGTGGAATATATAGGCTTATGCTTATTTTGAGATTAGAATTTGAGAAAAACCGGACTCTACCAATTTTAATTAAAAAGTGATGTAATTGTACCTATGTGCTATTTTATTTGTCACAGGAACCATCTATAAAGTGTAGTGTGGGGGATATTTAGGACAGAGTAAAGGCACACCATCATTTGACTCGAGGAGTTGTAAAAAGTGCCTTAACCCCCCCCCGCCCCCCTCCCCTCCTCTGCATGCATGACCATCCCGTCGGAGGTCTGTACATTGTTACATCGATCGTTGTCGCATGTTGGCCAACTATTTGGCCTTCTGGTACCGACACACAACCTCCCGAAATGTCACTTTGAGAGCAGGAGAACGAGGTGGTCGACTGACAGACATATCGACAACGAGTTCGAGGGACGTTTTGATAACTTCCGAACACAACCAACCAGATATAACATTACCGTACAAACCGTACCATACAAACAACTGTGAATGTAAACAGATTAACTATTTTTTATTGGGTGGCCTGGCGGTCTAGGGTAAGGTGTCGGACTTCCATGCTAGGGGTCCGGGGTTTAATCCTCGGTCCCGGCACAGATTTATCTGATTGCCAAACCCTTCCTTCACCTCTGACAATACGTCACAACTTGTGAATGTGTGGAATGCCAGGCCTCCACCGTGGTTCGGATCCCACGTTATACTGTAGGTCCTCCATTTCATCTCACAATCACCCTACCATCACACATTAGCGTAAGTGCGTATAACCCGAACGGGTAGTAAGACGTGGTGCTAATAATAATAATAGTAATAAAGTTTGTTTTACAACAGTTTCATCTTATTTAAATTTTGGTGCAACATTTAAACAATTCAAAATTAACAACGTTCTAAGTTTCAGAGATTATGTCCGTGAAACAGAGGTAAACAGAGGTAAACAGTGGTTAAAGTAACTGCACACGTATTTTCCAGATCTAACATTTTGTCACCCACATCGGTGATCACACGAACTAAACGTCAACACAATATAACCTGGTTTGGCGATGAGAGAGGGGTCGCGTTTCAAATCCCAGTAGGGTGTAATGAAGAGTTTTTTGATGGTTTCCCACTCTCTCTCCAAGCAAATGTTGGTATATAATTCCTCTAGATTTATCGTATTATTCCCAATCGCACTAGCTTGAACCAATACGTAAATGCTGGACGGGTAGTAAGATTAGGTTCAAATAAATAAATAAATAAATAAATAAATAAAGTAACCTCAAGAAAAGGAAAATAATTAATAATTGGTCCTGCTGCTAATTGGCATGTGTGTCCTCTAACCTCCAGGGGCTGTAATGTTACTAACTGCACTTGGAGGTTACCTACCGGGTTAGTTCATTCGTGACATCACTTGGGCAGCCACTTTAGTACAGTTATATTATGACATCACGCTGGAAGTTACTTTAGTAATGATACTGTTCACAGTATTTACTTTAACATTTTTTAAATAGAGAAAGTCCTGATAAAGTTCCGCCGTATCAAAGACGAATATTAAAGAACAGTTGAGAATATTATGAGCAGAAAATTAAACTAAACGTTAGCTACTCAGCCAATAGTTTATTTATTTTGGACAACATGTTTTTTGTTGTAAAAAATCTATAAAAATACTGACTTTAACTCTTGTTTATTTTTAGAGTCTTGATCAAAACTATTTAGTAAGGAAATAATCCTGTGTTTGTTTGAGTTAACGTTGTTGCCAACTTGGAGATTTCGAAACTATTTTGCGAAGCGGGTCGCATCTTAAATTGACGCACATAAGCAGTCTAAGCAGTATCACACTTATACGCCAATGTACAAAATAGAAAGAGAGGGAAGAAAATGATAAGTTCCCCCCAAGAGGGTTCTTGTCTATGTGCTGAAAACCTTTTCCCTCTTCCTCTGACGAGTTTACACAGTTACATTAATATTTGCACTTTGAAATCACTTACGTGCTTTTTAATTTTACCTTTTTATTGTTTTCTATTTTAGATATACTTTTGCCGCCACGGACATTTTTAATCTACTTCCTGGCAGGAAGACTCCTACAGGACATTTTTAATCTACTTCCTGGCAGGAAGACTCCTACAGGACATTTTTAATCTACTTCCTGGCAGGAAGACTCCTACAGGACATTTTTAATCTACTTCCTGGCAGGAAGACTCCTACAGGACATTTTTAATCTACTTCCTGGCAGGAAGACTCCTACAGGACATTTTTAATCTACTTCCTGGCAGGAAGACTCCTACAGGACATTTTTAATCTACTTCCTGGCAGGAAGACTCCTACAGGACATTTTTAATCTACTTCCTGGCTGGAAGACTCCTACAGGACATTTTTAATCTACTTCCTGGCAGGAAGACTCCTACAGGACATTTTTAATCTACTTCCTGGCAGGAAGACTCCTACAGGACATTTTTAATCTACTTCCTGGCAGGAAGACTCCTACAGGACATTTTTAATCTACTTCCTGGCTGGAAGACTCCTACAGGACATTTTTAATCTACTTCCTGGCAGGAAGACTCCTACAGGACATTTTCGTGACCAAGAAAAATAGCCTATGTTGTAGATGATTTATAAATAATACTTTCACAAAAAATCTACTCCAAGATAAAATAATAGCTTTGTGTCACTGTAGGACCATTTTTTAAAAATTTTCAAGAATTTATGGTTTTTATTTCAACGTTATATCTTTAAGACTCGCTGGCTGAAACATAAATTCGTTAACATGGGAAATCCAATCTCGACCGGCCGTGACGTCACAGGTAAGGCAATGTCCTTAATATATTAACCAAAATAATATTTGAGTTACAAAACGTACAACTCGCATCGGTGCATATGTGGGCTAAGACGTCACCTTCCTCCGATACAGTTTACTGGTGACGCCAAAGTCATGGTTATAGTTCCTACTTTTTAACAACATATTTTTCCATACTTCCTTCGTGCAAATGCCTGTAATTTTAATTTTAAAAATCTTACTTTCCCTAAACCTATCTTGTTGGTGTGAATATTCTGCCACAGGATGATGAGGGTGATTTTAACTAGCGTTAACTAACCAACATTTTCCAAGGGTTGATAACTACAAATAGGAAACACTACCTCCACTTCACCCAGCAGGGAACGAACCCCGATCCCTGAGTCCAAGTCAGGAGTGCAAGGCACTGGTTAGAGGTCATCACGTCTCTGGTTCAAAGAAATAAATATAAATCTGTCTATTTTAAGTTTTCAGATGGAAACAAGTCAGAAATATCTTGAAGTAATTAGAAGATGAAATGACTGCCAACTGGTAGGAAGTTATGTTGGCAATCGCAATGATGGTCGTCTCAAATCAAGGTTCAAGCATGGATGAACTAAAACCTGATATCTGCGCTTACAAGCTAGCTAAAACATAACACGAGGGTCACTGATTGTTCAGACAGTTGTGGAGAAACTTGACCTGGGTGGATCAATGCACCGTGTCTGGCTGCTGCCAATATGGGTTATCCGTATTCAATAATATAGATGGTGTAGAGATGAGGAAGGCAGAATTTAGAGGAAATGAAGCCGCATTTCTGGGAAAATAGATCGGGAAACAGATTCAGTACACTCAGTCTAAATTTGATCTCAAACCTCCCCATCATTGGCAAACCAGTATAGAGACAAACTCATGGTTCATTTGTTGATGCACGGACAAGAGGAATGACGCTGAATTGCACAAAAAGATGCAAGTGAAATATTCCGAGCTAATCGTGACACAATAAATGCAATATTAAATCTTAAAACTAGTGAGTGAAAAAGCCACAAAAATAAATTGAGTTGGAGTTGAAAGAGTCGTTTGATAATGTTTAAGGAACCCCATTATAAAATTTCAGTAAACACACAAGAGTAAATCACAATCACAGAAAAATTATGATTCATAATTTCTACAAAATTCAAAAGGCAATCATACAAATAAGATATAGAACAAACTCATACTTCCACTCTTTTGTCTTGAAGTAGAAATATTTACTAAAAACTCTAAAGATTTCTGAAACGAAATAATATACATTATTGCAGAAACACTCCACCAAAGAGCACATAAATTTGAAAAAAGATGAACATTTCTGTCCACAAGAGAGTATAACAATCCATTTTTAATTTCAAATACCCGAATACAAAAATATTTTTATTTGCTTATGGCTCAGAAACTATTGATTTTATAAAAATATATTTCAAATAAAATAATCTTATATTTAATAGTACTACATATTTACAATGATAAGATCTTTCTTAGCTCAAATAGTTGCAGAGATGTGATCAAAATTGGACATTTTCACCTACTTAAAGTACCAAGTTTTTTAATGGGAAAAAGAGAACCGCCATTTTGTTTGTAATATTAAAAAGTGTCTAGAAACAAAATTTTATCAAAATAGAGCAAATTTTGATAACATGGATATTTTCTCTTTTTAAGCTCCAGTAAACTAACCTTAATTTTAGGGTTGTATATCTAATTCCAAGAAAATCCTATATCCCAAGTTTTAAGTCAAAATACAAACAGGCCACATCTCGGAAACAACGTTTTTGATTTCAAGGGTCATGAACCGTCGACATATTTTATCAAAATCTTACGTTTGATGTTTTTGACTATCACAATATTTCTCTCTAAGAGGTGTCGAAAAATGTAAAAATGGGTAAGCCAAGGTTGTAATTTATAACCAGTTCTGTTCAATATAAATGTAGAACAAGCAATGACGGGAATTAAAGTAAATAGAAAACAAATATAAATGTTAAGATTTTCACATAGCATTACTCTTCTGAGAAGGTCAATAGAAGGGACGGAAAATATTTTTTAAAAGGAAATTTAACTTAAGATAACCAAGAAGAAAACTGAAGTGATGGCACGTATCAGGAAGTCTATTGTAATGCATATGACAATAGGCGTAAAACCATTAAACGGGTTTATATTTCCGTTTACCTTGCGAGTAAGATAACATCCGATGGAAGACGTGCAAACCGACTCAAAGAGCTATAATAACACACGATAAACAGGCTTTCAACAAAAAGAGACAGATTTTCACTTCAAAGAACATAAATATGAATGTCGGGGAAACATTAAGACAATCTGAGATTTTGGCAAGGCCGTAGTCAGCCAATAATTCCGGGGGTGTGGGGGGTTGGTCCTGGTGGCCGCATACCCCAATTGCCGGAGGCAAGGAAAAAATTATTGATACTAAACACCTCTAGAAACTATCTGAAATTTTTTTATGGCAACATAACACCATAACTGCCTAAGGTTAGGAAAAATTCCAAATATTAAACATATACAGAAGATCTTTGAAGCACTTTTTACGGTAACACTACCCCCTAATTTGTACTTGTGCTTAATTTTAATATGGTTTGAACCATAAATAAAGCCATATATATATATATAATATATATATATATTTGCTCATTAAATTTCGTAGGGGCTTGAACCCCCAAAACCCCCTCTGACTTCGGCCTTGGATATTGGTGATGGAGAGAATGACATAAATTATCATGGGTTGATATAGTTAGTAATCACGAGGTGTTTGCAAGAATAAATGACGAAAGAATTATTTGGAAATCTATAAAAAAAAACCAAGCAGGGATAGATGGATAGGCACAATTAATTATTAATAAGAGTGATTATTGTTTCGTTAGTAAAATATTTTTATTAAAACAAACATACAAATTTAAACATAATGTAAGATTGTATGTCGGGTAAAATAGAAAGAGTACGGCCACATATTCGATATATTAACCAACTGATATAGGTGATATAGGACCAATGATAGGTGATATATTAACCAACTGATAGGTGATATAGGACCAATGATCATAGTCAGTTAAAGATGATAGTTTCGGACAGGGCCACGCGGGGAGAAGCATTCTACCGATAATTATAAGGTGAAAGTTGGAAGTGACCACATTAGGTCACGAGTCAATTTACTTTTACCTACCTAGACTATTACTTTATTGAATTTAGTTGCAGATATTTAATCTCTGTAAATAATTATTTTTATTTTTATATAAAATACTTACAGTATACAATGTTCATCTATAATAATAAAAGGAAGTGTTTGTTTTTGTGCTATGCCCAGCCAAATCTACGGTACGCAGAGATGTGAAATTTTTAACATAGGTGGACGGAAGGGAGTCCAAATGCACCCCGAAGTCAGCTTCAAAACCAATTTTAATTAGCTATTTAAAGAGGCTATTTTTTTACAAATTTTTAAAAACATATTTTTAATTTGGTTTAGAATTACGTTTCAGGGGTAACTGTGATAAAAAATATGCCGTATTCTCCTCGAAAAAAAAAATGTACACGAAGTCGACCGTAATTCTAAACCCTTTGTGTGTGTGTGTGTGTGTGGGGGTGGGGGGTGGGGGTGGGGGGGCCTTATATAATTCTTATACCACAGTGGGTCGCGGGCAGCGTCGTGCGGGATTGCTAGTAATACATAGGTACAAAATTCTAATCTAATTTACTCAAATGATTTAGTTAATGCATTAAAACATATTTTCCAGTCCTTAGTCTCGCCAAAGTTCCGGAATAAATTATATCAATTCTTTATCCTGTTATATTCTAGGTCTTGAGCCGTTTTCTTTCAAGTTCATCTGATCGCTTCGATTTAAGTTGGTCAGGCTAGATTATGTTAGATTAGGTTAAAAAGGTTATGTTATCTTAGCTATTGTTTTAATTAGTTTTCCTATATGTTATTTTTGACACATATCTAGCTCATTAACTTGAATGAATTTTAAAAATCATGTTTGATCAATCTGAACACGATAAAATTTATCGTGGTTGCTTCCAACACCGACCATTTTGAGGACGGTCACTTCCAATACGTAACTTAATTATAAATATGTCGAGATAGAAACATTGGAACTTGAATGTGTATTTAGATTTGGCGCGCCAGTTGGACTGACATAATATTACTTTCTTCTAAAAAATAAAAATAAAATAAAAAACAAAACAAAGAAAGAGCCTGTAAAGTTTAGTTGGGGTAGCGATGCCCACGTCAGACGCAAGTCCTTGCTCAATAGACAATCCAGTGAAACTAGTATCGACCTCCTTACGAAACAGTTTCACAGCCACGTCTCGTGACTCTCCTCCGCTGCCTCTATCTGTGGACAGTACCGGCAACTATTTTAAGAATGAACCGTGCCTCTATCTGTGGACAGTACCGGCAACTATTTTAAGAATCAACCGACCACTTGGCACGCGTGTCGGGGACAAGTTCTCAGCCATGTTTTGGAAAGGTCTCCCTCCCTCCTTGCGTGAATGGCAAACATTGTTTCGCGTGTTTCTATTGGCCACGCTATTGCTTTCTTAATGCCCCGTGTAACGAACCTACCGTCACACAATTTGTCCTTGTTCTCTTTTAAGAGCGAGAGCAACTGTTTTGGTGAAGTAGGAATACATTCCATCTATTGGGGAGCTCTCTGTAAAATAAAATAAATTACTTCTCTCTATCTTGTTAAATCCCTGGTAAGATTTATTGAATATAAAGTCTAAACCTTTAATTGGAAATCAAGGCCGTAGCCGGGGTTTGGGGGTGTTTGGGGGCTCAAACCCCTCGAGAAATTTTATAAAAAAAATATATATATGGATTTATTTATGGTTCAAATAATATCAAAATTAAGAAACAAATTAGGGGTTATGTTACCATAAAAAGTACTTCAGAGAGCTTCTAGAGGTGTTATATATTTAGAAATTTTCCAAGCTTTCGGCTGCTAGGCCGTTATTTTACCATGAAAAAGAACACACTTCAGAAGCGTCTAGAACTATTTAGAATTTTTTTCTAGCTTCCAGCAATTGGGGGGTGTGCCACCCCCCCCCCCTCCTCTGAAATTAGTGTCTGGTTACGGCCTTGCTGGAAATAAATATTTTGACCAAATCTCTGTTTTTTAGTGTAATAAAAATAATAAACTAGATACTTTTAATTAATAATGCTTAGCACCACGTCTTACTAACCGTTCGGGTTATTCGCTTAAGTACTAATCACTCCAATGGGTTAGGAATTGGGAAGGTTGAATATAGAAGAAGTGAACCTGCATTTGCATGGAGGAAGAGAGGAAAACCATTTAGATAAAACCACCCCCAGTTCACCCGAGTGAGATTCGAACCACGATATCCCCATCCTCAGCAGTCTAGCTCAACAAAAAACTTGCGCGTTAGCCAACTACACCACCGAGCCGGGTTACTTTAAATTAAAACTAATCTACACTTTCCGGTGGCTACACAGATAAAGGAGTTAGTTTCAACCAGAAAAATTACCGATGATGGGAGATTTGGGGGTTTAAATCCCGGTTCGGTGGCCTGAAATGGTTTTTCCCGGTTTCTCAAAGTCCTTCAGAAATGCTGGTATACTCGTATTTCCTCTAAATTTTACCTTCCTCAACACTTCCTAAGTAGTGTAAATAGGTGGATAGCTCTGACAAATATTTTTGACAAGAAAAATGATTTTCCTTCTGGTCTTACTGGTTTGAGCTATTCGCATCCAATTACACTAATTAATCAGGAAAGAGGAAAGTGTAATTGAGATGAGATAATACACTAGTAGATGCAATCTAGCATTCAATGACAACAGGATTTGCCACCATTGTTAAGCATTGTCTTCCTGCAATAATTGAGTATCCAATATATGAGAAAGATTTATCTCCATGTAGCACCCAACAGAACTACCCAGTATCACCCTGAATATTATTATAATACAAAGTACATGAGATGAGAGACTTATCTCCCTGTAGCACCCAGTAAAACTACCCAGTGTCACCCTGAATACTATTATAATACAAAGTACATGAGATGAGATACTTATCTCCCTGTAGCACCCAGTAAAACTACCCAGTGTCACCCTGAATACTATTATAATACAAAGTACATGAGATGAGAGACTTATCTCCCTGTAGCACCCAGTAAAACTACCCAGTGTCACCCTGAATACTATTATAATACAAAGTACATGAGATGAGAGACTTATCTCCCTGTAGCACCCAGTAAAACTACCCAGTGTCACCCTGAATACTATTATAATACAAAGTACATGAGATGAGATACTTATCTCCCTGTAGCACCCAGTAAAACTACCCAGTGTCACCCTGAATACTATTATAATACAAAGTACATGAGATGAGAGACTTATCTCCCTGTAGCACCCAGTAAAACTACCCAGTGTCACCCTGAAGGCTCGACACCGCATCAGTGGCAGATTGTGGGCAATTCTTCCCTCCCTCTTATTCCCTTGACGTCCCTTTCTCATCACGGATTAAAAAGAATAGGATGTTACACTCCTGGTTCTTTTTACAATTATTTAAGTAAAATATAAATAGGGGTATTCGTTTATCTTTGTTTTAAAAAGTTATACAATTTTTAGGTTATTTGTGAACTAAAGGTTGCGTTATTATGATGCTGCTTTTAATAATTATCTGTCTTATTAATTACATTTCTTAATTAGACTTGATTCTTTCTTGAGTCAGCTACTTCTTACATTGGACCTACTTTAATCAGGGATTTTACAATTTAAACAATCCAACTCTCAAACACAGCAAATGAAAAATTGGTGTCAATGACACCCAAACCTTCTCTTAATTTCTCAAATTAATTAAAACACTCCGACATTTATTCACCCCATTTATTTTGTGTATATAATATATTTTCGTAAATACTAAGTTTTTGTTAGATTATATCCTAATAAGTAAATTGTCACTTTACTCTTTCGGTTAATGTCTACTTAAAATGCCTTTCTTTTGTAAGTATTTATTCTGATTTTACTCATAAATTAATTCGATTGGCATGGTTAACAAAAAAGAAGCTTAATGTATAATTTATTTGCAATAAAATAACCTTTCAATGCATTTGATCTATTAATGCATGGTTTCCAACTTTAACACGAGATTAAATATAATTATTTTAAATTAATTAAGAACGATGCAATCTGTAAATTACTACAGCTTCAGAAAATACACATAGGCGTATGAATAAGCAAAGGAAATAATACATTTTTAAACTGTTGGATGGAGCTATTTTTATGACTATTAGAGAATAGCATATTTTAGAAATTTAAAGATTATTTTATTGGTGTAATTCAAGCATTTCACAAGTTTTTAAATAATGAAAGAAGTGACGTTTTGTAAATTTTACAAATTACAATTAAATATAATTATTAGTAAATCATGTGTTTTAATCATGTAATTTTACTGAATCTAATGTTTTTTTTTTAAATTCTGGATGTCCTACTAATCATAAATAATCCCTCAGACTTACAAGGTCCTAGTATCAGGAGTTTTTGTAGAGCTCAAATTTTCCAAAGGTTCTCTGGCGAAATACTTTTTTTAATAATGCCTCTCATGGTGACCTGGTGGTCTAGGGTAAGGTGTCAGACTTCTGTGCTGACGGCCGGGGTTCAATCCTCGGGCCCGGCACAGATTTATCTGATCACAAACCCTTCCTACACCTCTGATAAGACATCTTGTGAATGTGGGGAATGCCAGGCCTCCACCGTGGTTCGGATTCCACGTTAAACTGTAGGTCCCTTCATTTCATCTCACAATCACCCTACCATTACACATTAGGTAAGTGCGTATAACCGAACGGGTAGTAAGACGCGGTCTAATAATAATAATAATAATAAATAATAATAATAATAATGCCTCTTAGAAGTAAGATCTAAAACATTGTTTATGAAAAACAATTCAGTCTTTTAGACAGTACGATATTCGACACTTTAAGCTCAGTCAGTAGCATGTCTGCTTACTGAGCTAGCGTCCGGGTTCGATTTCCGGCTTGGTTGAAATATTTATAATTGGTGAAATGTGGAGTTACCCTTTCACAGTTATGAGTTAATGGCCGGGGACTGGATGTTGTGCCTGTACTAGTCTTAAGTTAGAGTGTAATGCGTTGAAACTACGACAGGCTTAGCAACCACGAGTGGAAAGTATATGGGTTTGAATAAAAACTTACCCAGATCACAGGCTGGAAAGAGTAATGGATGAAGCGTAAAGACAATAAGTTATTAATAGCATCGGGCTTATTATTTTTCACCATCCCATCCAGGATGTACAAATTTCAATTGGGCGAATGGGTGTCGGGATGAGCAATGTAAATTTTACAGAAAGTACTCGAATTTTCGTAAAGAGAGATGTAGAGTAAGGGTAGTGGGTGATTGAAAAAAAAATCACCCTCAGCAAGAGATGAAAACTTTCCAGTAAAAAATAAGAATGATTGAATCCCAGAGGAAGAGGATATATTCAATACCGTAGCCGGTTCAGGAGGGTTTGGGGTTTCAAAATGTTATGAACAAAAAATATATAGCTTTATTTATGGTTCAAATATCATCAAAATTAAGATACAAATTAGGGAGCTGTGTTACCATAAAAAGCACTTCAGAGAGCTTCAAAAAGTGTTTAGTCTTTAAAAATTTCCCAAAACCCTTCGGCAGCTAGGGGGTTATTTTATCATGAAAAAAAAACACCCCTTTCAGAGAGTTTCTAAAATGTTTATCATTTAAAATTTTTTTTCTAGCTTCCAGCAAAGGGGAGATGTGCCCCCCCCCCCCTGAAATTACTAAAATTTTTGGGTGGCTAGGGCCCCTGGTTTAAATTTGTAAAGGGTTTGTTTTTATATCGGACACATCAGCCCCAATGTTCTAACACTTTCAAAACCCAAACCCCCAGGGTTGTAATCTGTACGCGATTGTGAGGAAATTGCAATCTACGTTTTTACTTTATTGGAACACAGTTGATGTTTCGGGTTTGAATTTTTAAAATAAATTAAAATGAAGTGTTGATTTTTAAAATTTACGTCGCTTGATTTAAATCGTTCCCCCTAAAAAGGGGAAAATTTTTCCGGGAAAAAAAAGTGAAAATTTCCTTTTAAAAAATGAACTTTTCACATCTCTACTGCGGATATTCAATAACATTACAGGGATTCTAACCTCGCCCTCCTGTCTTAACAAACAAATTGGACGAACCTGTAACTTAATCCCGTCCCCCATAATGCGGGTATTTTTTTGGCATTATATCTAGCTTTGGTTATTATTATGAAGACGTATTATTAGTGGATTTTTTGCTGGGGGAAAAAATTTTTCTTTGGGGTTAAGCCCAAGGATTTATTGGGGGTTATTCATGAAGTGTTTGAATATTAAGAGCGTTAATCAAGTAGGTCCAACTCAGTCGTGGCTATGCAATGTTGGGATTAAAGGGGAATAGAAAAACCTCGATACCGGAAATGTGTGCACTACATTCGTATTTGATGATTACTCAAATTTTTCCCGCGGTGACGATGGAGGACAAAGAGAAAACGTTTCTTGTTAATAACTCAGTTATCTCTTTAAACAGAATAAGGATTTCTGGACATTGATTATGGTAAAAGCCACCCAAAAATGGTTAAACGGCCTTTTAAATTAAAGTTTTTCCCAATTTTATTAACTAGCTCTCTTCCCCAAAAAAAAATATTGTAAAGAATCCTGAAAAACAAAGCTTAAAAATCACCCTCAGTCAATATAAACCAAATTTTTTTATTTTTTTACCCTTTATTTTTTTAAAACCCCCCATCATTTTTTTTTTCCTACCAAAAAATTTTATACACCCCTTTTTTTTTTTTCCTTTCCCCCCTTTATTTACCCCTTTTTCCCCTTTTATTTTAATTCTTTTTTTTTCCTCCCCCACCTTTCTACCCCCCCCCCTTCCCCCTTTCACCCCCCCATTTCCCCTTCAACAACTTTTTTTAAACGACTATATAATATACTATTAAAATTTTTTATGAGGAAAAATTAAATTTTTAAAATAAAATATACCCATGTTACTCGCTGGTAATGTAGCTTATATTGGTGAAATAATTTTTAAAATCGGCCCAGTTTTTTGAGTTTATCCATTACAAAAAAAAAAAAAAAAAATCAAATATTTCTCTTTATAATATTAGTGTAGATTACTTCAAAAATGTTCATATTAAAAACTCCTCTTATTTTTTTATCTCCTTTAATGTTTAATCAGAAATGACCACGTGAAATAGTGTTGGTGTAAATTTACGATTTCTAGCGACTGCACAAAAGTTGATTGGCATGTGATGCACGTCTTAACCCAAGATCTTTTTGGGTTGTACAACTATTGCGATGGTTTGCCGGACCCCCAGAGAAATTTTTGGGTCCAACCCTAGTGAAAATCAGCGATAATTTTTTGTTTGAATGAGAAGTGTATAATTCAGTCAGTTGTCTCAAAACCTCCCCTTTTTATATCCCGGGGAAGGCCATAACCCTAAAAAAAATCCCAGGAAAAAATTTTTTGGAAATAAAAAGGAGGGTTTGGTGAACCCCACAGCAATCACTTTTGTCTGTAAATTTTCTCTTTAGCAAAAACCACGCCTCTATTTTCTTAAAATCCCCATTTGTAGCTCGCAGGATGGGCGTCAGTCCAATCTCTCTGAGGTTAATAAAATTTGGGCCCCTAAAACATTTTTCCCATTTTGTTCTATCAGACCCCTTTAAAAAACCTTTTACGTCTAAGAAACCCAAATTTTTTGCTGAGGCCACGTATTTTGAAGGAATCAAATGGAAAAAAATAAAAACCCCTTTTTAGTATTTTTTCTAAAGCCTTTACACCTTTACTCCAATCCATGAAATCTATTTTGTTTTCGATAATATTCGTAAGTTATTTCATATATCTAGGAAACAATTAAATTATATTTTAGCATTTTTTTTAGACTAATGC
>JBCFYV010005383.1:0-19769 GCA_039000515.1 Timema cristinae | reverse complement strand
ACAATATCGCCAAATGAGTGGAGGAAATTATCAGATAAGTGTAACTGAGATTTTAGAGTCGGAAAGAAAAATAAAAGCACTATCTATGCTGAAAGTAAAATCTTCTAGAGCTGGCGAATTTTCAATAAGTGAAATTTGTATCGGAGCAGAAGATTAATGTGAAGAAAAAAATGATGAGATTAGTAGTGTCAACGATATGAATTTATTTGAGTCTGTTAGCAATGAAGACGTTACAGATGGTGAAATAATGACTTTGATATATATAACAGGCTATGCAGTTTACAAAGTGGGCAATTCGTGTACTTGCACGGTGTGTAAAGAAGTGTTACAATACGATGATATATGAATTTGAAGAACACTAGGATGGAAGAGAACTATCAATACTTGCAGTTCATTGACAGAGGAGGTTTAAAAAAACCAAAACCTGAATTCGTTCAACTGTTAGTGTTAGTGTTAAAACTATTCAAGAGTTTAACATCAAGCATATACGAAATGTTTTTGGCCAAAAAATCACAAAAAGGTTTTTTATACAGACTCGCAATACAATTGGGAAGAGAGTTTTGTGGAGTTAACCACTAAAGACTGCACTAAGTGTGAACAACTTCTATTCTCAATGAATAGTTCTTAGCTCAGGCTTGAAAAACTCCGGGCTATTTAAAAAAATAATTTGGGCTATATTAAGTTTTATTGGGTTTGTTGTGGTGTGATTAAACGTATTATGTATGTTATCTGATTAAACCAATCATTCTAACATATTAATTAGTGCCTAGACTTACTTTACAAAGAAAATAATGTCCACACCTAACAATAATATTATATTTTATAAATAAATTTTTTTTAAGGAATTAAAACAATAGACACTGGTTAAAAAAATTCAAAATAAAACTTTCATACAATCATGTTAGTAAGTTTTGGTTCTTAGAAACGAATGTTTTAAATTTAAATTGTATGTGTATTCTTTAAAATATTCAATAACATTAGTTTGATCTAGTCCTATATCAGTATGTTTAATTCCATTTCCAATCTATCTACATTTTTATTTAAAGTAATTAATCATATTTTAAATATTAAAAGGTAAATCGACTAAATACTTTAAAAAAATTAGACCGTTGCTTTATATTCAAAATATAATTTTTTGTTTTGTTTATTAAGTGGGTATTTTTACTAAAAACCTATGTGGTTTTTTTTGGGCTGGATAGAATTGTAACAACCCTGTCTTAGCTAACTATACTTGCTTTAATTATATGCAATTGTAACAAAGAGCTATTGCATCCATATTATTTACCTTTACATTTTTATCTTTATTGTTAACTTATATTGTTGACATGACTCTATGAAATTTAATTATAAAACCCACTTTTTCAATTACATTTTTACATACCATTGTTTGATACTTGTAAACAATAGGAAGCCCCAAAAACAACATTACTCAATTATTTAAGGATAACTTATATTGTTATATTTCATTTCAAAATTAGTTAATCACTAACTTCTAATACTTAATTTAAGTAATTTTAAAGATTACACACTTTACAAAGATTTTTGTTTATTAATAAATAAATAAATGTTTAGTTTGTCATTGGTTTTATTTATAGTTCTTTCCCTAACGCTAAATGACTGGACTTTGTAAATACTATGGGAATTAAACACACGTGGAAATGTATTAACTTTTCACAATTGTTTTGTGAAGTATTCTAAAATTTTACATAGTATAATTTATATTTTTGTCTTTAGGTTGAGTAAACTATAATTTTGATCGTAAGAATAGTAAATGACTGTCACAAACGTTAGTAAAACTACATTGATTTATTTATAGCTCAAGTAAAATGATTTACATCTTTAACTTTCGATATATATTATAAATAGGCCTACCTTTAAAATAATAAAGTAAAATGCCATCAACTTTGACCACCATTTTTTATGTATTTATTTGTATTTTCTAAACCTGTTCTTCTTACAAGAATTAGAGTATACCTGGCCAACCGCATTGGGGGGTGGTTTTCACCTTTATAGTTATCACATTCTCTTTTTTTATATATCCTGGCCAGAAGAATGTTGGTGCATTTCCAATAAACAATCCTCCTTAATTTTAAATTATAACCCCCTCGGTGGGAGTTGGCAAACACGTTTCGGTTGACTCGACTGCTGGGAGGGGGAGTCGAGGTTCAACCCGGGTTGGGTAAAATGGGGGGGTTTTTTCTTAAATTTTTCCACTTTCCCTCCACCAAATGGGGTTCATTTCCCCTCAAATTAAACCTTCCAATTTCCTAATCCAATAGCTAAATTAGTACTTAAGGGTTTTAACCCCAACGGGTAGAAAGCCGGGGTGCTAAATATTTTTTTTAAATTTTAAATAAGTAAAACCTTGTTTTTAATTTTAATTAAAAATAATTTTTTTTTACCCAAATTTGTTTTAAATTTGGTCTTTTGTAAATTATTTTTAAAAATTTAAAAATTATCCAATTTTAATTATTGGCCCCTTTTTTTAAACGTTTAACTTTCAATTAAATTTTTTATTGTATTAATTAATGCAGAATATAAAGGGTTTTGGGCCTACCCCTTAATTTAGAAATACAAATCAAATTTAACTATTTTGAAAAAAAATAATATACTTTTTATACAGGGTACACACTGAAAAATGTTGAATGAAATACTAAGTTTTATAATTTGAATAAACCCAAACCCCCTTCCAAAACAACGAAAAAACCCCCTCTATTTTCTTTAAAGTGTGTGGGGTAAAGGTTGATAGACTTCATCTGAATGTTTAAGAGCTATTATTCTAAACTGACTCTCTTAAAAAAGTTTTTAAACCCCCATCTGTTTTTAAGTTGAGTGGTCTATATACCCCCCTTTAACAAACCTAAGCAAACTCACCTAACATAATATAATAATCTAACTCTAAAAGTAAAAATTATTTACTAAAGTAATGCCCCCGGGGAGGGGGTTATTGTATAAATGTACTTCAGTATCGGGCCGTACTATTTAGTGTTGACCCCGTTTGTTAGTTATCAACCAAATAAATCAACAAACCTTTTTCCCCATCATTCATTATACAATTACCCCCAGGACTTGCAGTAGCCTGGCACTTTCCCACGTTTTGATAGTGAAAGGGGTGTTACTAAGAGAGTCACATGTAAAACTAGTATTTTCAAACTGAAATAAAGTTGAGAAAATATATTTAAATGACTTTTTACATTAAATATGACTTTAATATATATATGATCAACATATCTTGTTCTAAACTTATAAAATAGTTAAATTACATGTTGTGATAACTATTTATCTTTTAGTCATGGCAATATTAACTTGTGATGTACAGAAAAGCACAAAATAGAATTTATCATTTTAACATTGAAGCTTCGCAAAGGTCAAAACAGATATTTTACTTTTTAATCAAAGTGGATGAATCAAGTTTTTTTTTTTTTTTTTTGCACATACTTACTAAAAAAATTTTATACAATCTTTTTCTTTCCCTTAAATCTAAACTAAGGCATACCTGATAACACTAGGCTAATTTACCCAAATTTCACTAAATGTTTAATTTACCGGTCAAGATACAAAGAGCATTATTAACGTATTAAAAATAATCATACAGTAGAAATAAGAATACCTTTAAAAAAGGCAAATGATCACTTTTTACAAACAGTAAACTTCCTTAACAAAGTAATTCTTCTCATACAAAAAGAATTCTGAACAGATAGGAGTATGTGAGGTACATTTTAGTAAACAGACCTGGCCACAGATCATCATGATAAGAGAACACAGGTTGATTCTTATCTCCATCAAAAAAATATTAAGTTATTTATACCAAAACAAATTTAGGCTTCTTATAATATATTTTCTCTTGCATCAAATAGTTTTAACACAGTGTTCCATAGATGTTAATTTCAAAATATTTTTATATCTTTACGGATTACACTTTACCCTCCCAACAATTATCAATTTAATTCCTTTATAAATTGGTTCAAACTGCTATTTCAAGTCAAGGTCTTCTAAATGTATTTCAAGATTTTACAAATCCCAACTCTCTAATACCATGGATTTGAGCTTCCCAGTTCTACTAAATATCTACACAACTTATCAATATTCATTTAATAATTTACAAAAACACACAGTGAATCAGTTTAACTTTTAGTGTTAATTATCACGGCCAATCGTCCAAAGAGCTAATTTTATTAATGTTCTATTAATACACACATAACAAGCTATTTATAGACCACAAAATCTTTTTTTATTTGTAAATAAAACCTGTTAACAGATGGTTGATTTTTTGGGGGAATTTAATTATTTTCTAGAAAAAATGTAATATGTAATTACAGGAAAATTGAGATCTTCACAATAGGATGGATTCTTCATGGACATTTACCATTTCATAGTACTATTAAATAATTTTAACTTTTGAGTTGAGTAAGATGGAATGGATATATATCACTTGTGGTTTACAGCATTTTACTGCCTGCCAGGACACACAAGTAGAACATCCTTTTTAAGTAAACAAATTGGTTTTGGGTCACAAACAAAACATCCTATTATTGAGCAGGGGAGAAATTTAAAATATATTCATACATTATTAAAAAAATCTATTCAGTGGGGATGAATAGCTTGTTTTGTAGTCAATAGTAGTGCAATTTTTCAATTAATGTTTCATTTGTGGGCATAAAAAGGGTAAAATTATAATGTTCATAGATATTTTGAGATACAATAAAAATACTTCATGTAGCAGAGAAGTAATTAAACCAGTTAATATAAATACAATTTTAAAATTCACATAAATTATTACCAAGAGAGGAAATGAAACATACAGACATACCTCACTAATACAGAGGGTTTATCCCCATATTACCACCATAAAGCGAGCTAGTTATTTCCCCTTGCCATGAATTTAAAAGAATGAACACATATTTACAAACCATATTATTAAGTGCACAATAATGTAAAGCCTAGAAAATTATGGTAGTGTAAAAAAATAAAATGATCAAAAATATTATGATAGGGAAACGTAGGTACAGTGAGACATATGGAACAGTGAGACAGGTTTAATTTTAGGGAAAATTACAGCTTTAGGTTGGCAGTTTCGTAGGGTTTGCTGTGTTTTGATGTGGATGTGACTTTTATGTGTTTTCACACTTCTATATTTCTAAGGTAAGAAAATATCATTAATATTGTGTTTGATTGAGGTCGAAGTAAAATTTTAATATTTGAAGTCTCTTTTGTGATTTTTTATAATCATCTCAATAATCTGAGACCAAGAACATCTGATAGGGCAAGCATCTTGCTAACCATGCTATAAAGTTTGGTTATGTTGTCTTTGTTACTTGAAAGTGGCAGCCAATTTACAATAAGTTGGCAAAAAGGAACAGTGAGACAAAACATGGTGAGGAACAGTGAGACTGTCTCAGTGTTCCATATGTTGAACACTGATACAGTCTAACTGTTCCTTACCATGATGGACCTCATTGTTCTTAATATATTTTTTTTAAATAATGGCTTTATCCAACATATATAACCATGCCAAAAATTACTTTGATTACGGCTTAAATAATTCAACTTTTTTTTAGCATTTGAGTCTATATAATTTTTATTTCTATTTTTTTTAAACTATGATAGCAGCTGAAGTGGGAAATGATGAATACAAGATCTTTTTCCTCCAGAATTAAGATGCCGCGAAAGAAGAAAACTGATAAAATCATTGGAAAGAACGCCACCAGAGACCATGGAGGCTGCTGTAAAACTGGTTATTGAAGAAAGGAAGGAGTATACGCCAAGCTGCAGCATGAAGGGCATAAAATTTCAGACATTAGCCAGATATATAAAAAATTTAAAAGTGATCCTTCATCAAGAATGGCTCCAAACTATAAAGTAAAACAGATTTTCCCGCCAGAACATTGAAATATCTCTCTGCAATTACATTATAAAATGTTCTAAAATGTTTATGGGCTTTCCCTGAAAGATTGTCGGAAACTAGCATATGAACTTGCAGCAAGAAATAATTTGGTGATTCCCGACAGTTGGAACGTTGATCATCTTGCATCAGAAGCTTGGATGAAAGGATTTCGTCAACGTTTTAGAGAGCTTTCTTTAAGAACTCCTGAAGGATGCAGCTTAGGCCGACCATCGGTTTTAATAAGGCCAATGTAGATTTATTTTTATGAAATTAGAAGAGGCCATGAGCCGGCAAAGTTGTTTTGGTACAGGCATGCGTCTGTACAATTTGGATGAGACTGGAACCATGACAGTTCAATCGTCTCAAAAGTTTTTGGCACCGAAAGGTGCAAACAGGCCAGCAAAGTTATTAGTGCAGAGCGTGGCACTCTTGTCACAACATGCTGTATTGTTTGGGGCTTCCGGCAACGCTGTAACCACCCGCCTTGATATTCCCTCGAGTTCATTATAAACCGCACATGACAAATGATGCTCCACCAGGATCTCTTGGACTAGCAACAAAAGGTGGGTGGATGAATTCGGAGAAATTCGTTTAAGTCATTCAACACTTCATCAAGCATACCCAATCATCTACAGAAAATCCTACACTACTTCTTTTGGACAACCACGAGAGTCATCTTTGCATTGAGGTGCTTGATTTGTGCAAAGCTAATGGCGTGACAGTACTGACAATCCCGCCACACTGTACTAACAAGCTACAGCCACTAGACATAGGATTGTTAAAACCATTCCACATTTTATAACGCTGCTGTAGATTCATGGATGATGTCTCACCCTGGAGAGGTATTTTCAATTTACAATGTTGCTTCTTGTGTTGGAGAAGCTTATCCACGAGCCATGACCCCGCTAAATATCGCAGCTGCCTTTTAAGAAAACCGGGATCTACCCGTTTAATCGACATGTATTTACAGAAGAAGACTTTTTACCAGTTCAGTCACAGACAAGCCTGCACTTACAGCATTGGATGATCTTAATAGAAATTCATTATCTTGCGAAAACTTAGTAAAATTAGTGTCCCTAGCAGAAAGTTTGTTGTGGATCACCTTCATGTTTGTCACTGCATGCCCAAGTAGGACAGAATCAAGTAGTCCAATCTATTTAAGTCTAGAAGACATAAGGTTTTCCCAAGAAAAAGAAGGAAGGACAACTAGAAAAGGAAGGCGAAGAGGGAAAACCATGATAGCAACTGACACGCCAGAAAAAGAGGAAATTGCCAACAGAAAACGCCTGAAAAAACAACCTCAAGCAAAACGAAAAGCGTTAAAAAAATTGTTTAAGGATGAAAATTGAAGCTAGTGATGAAGATGGAGTTTCAGTTAGAATATAAAGAATCTTCTGTGAAAATAATTTTTCTGAGCCAGAACCTGAACAGGAGCTCTTCGGCAATCTTCATTATGATCCAGAACCAACAACTTTGTGCTTGTAGAATTCAAAGAAAAGGAAGCAGGTCTAGTGCAAATATTTACTACTGTGGACAAGTTTAAAAAAAAAAGGGTGATAGTGCATTGAAATTAATTTTCTCCGTAAAAGTATGAAGTGTCATGGAAAATTTATATTTCCTTTGATTAAAGACATAGCAAACGTGGAGAAAAATGTTATTAAAATGGTCTTGCCCGACCCACAAAGGCTTGGGGCAACTAAGAGACAGCAAGCATTTATTTCATTTAATATTAAATTAGATAATTATAATGTTCGTTAATATTAACCAAATACTATATTATGAATGAAAATTGTCTCACTGTACCACAGTAAGAGGAACAGTGAGACATTTTGGTGTTTTAGGGTTTTTAACTTTTTTTTGTTTTAAAAAAGTATTTTTTGGTTATATTTTGTATTGGGCTGCAGGTTTGCACTGACCAATTCGTGCTGGTATCCGGCAGGGTAGATGGTGCATGGCGTGGTGCTGGGTGTGGGTACTCCCCTCCCCAGGGGGGGAGGGGGTGGTGGTGTACTAGTAGAGAAGTACTATAACGACCGCGCACAGGTCACCGTATGGTCAGGACTGATGTTAGTAACCCTAAACAGTGGTCGGTGGCGATCTTGTCCTCGACTCGTAGTTGAATGCACACGGGACACTATTTATTACGGGATAGTAACACTGTACAGTATCACGTCAGATACTAATGCTAGGCGGGGTGGTAGGAGAACCAAACCACCTAGCCCCGATAATGGGGTATAATACTCGGAGGTACCCCACGTATCACCGCACAGAGTTAGATCTCTCGACGACGCGTCCAATGACGTCAAAAACACGAAAATCCGTTCACAAACACGCGAGATATCCCACTGTCATCAAATTAGTACTATGTCTGTACTAATGTCACACGTTCACAGCGAGAGTTTCTCGTCGAGGTGCTATTGATGGCGGGGTGGGTAGTATTAATCGTAGGTGCCCCACTTGACACTACACACTGCTAGATCTCTTTACGACGCGTCCAATGACACTAAAAACACGAAAATCCGTTCACAAACGGCGAGATATTGCCCTAACAGTATATTAGTACTAATGTCTGTACTAATGTCACACTGTCACACGAAAGTACCTTGTTAAAGTGATAGTGAGGGCGGAGTGGGTAGTATTAATCGTAGGTGTCCCACTTAACACTACACACTGTTAGATCTATTTACGACGCTTCCAAATGACACTAAAAACACGAAAATACGTTCACAAAACGAGCGAGATATTGCCCTAATAGTATATTAGTACAATGTCGTACTAACATCACACGTTTACACGATAGCAATATCTTCCCCACCCAGTCTGCTGGGCGGCCGGTCGAATTCCATTTGGTTTAACGCAGCGCTGTCTTGTAAACACTCGCGACAGTTCCCTGCAAGGCTGGCTTATCAGCATCATCATCATCGTCCTGAGATTTCGGATCCGGCCGGCTCCGAGTGCCGGCCTCGGTGGAAGACTCTCGCGATGCTTGAGGACCTAGGACGGCTCGGGAATCCGAACCAGACGATGGTAGACGAACGCTGGTACACGCTGGGGAGTTCTAGTAGAGATGTAGGCAGACCTCTGCTGATGGTGTATTTTCTTAGACTCCGTGAAACGGCGAGTTTGTATAAATCAGCAAACGTAATTAAACGAGAGCTGTGCGTAAGAATACAAGCGAACGGCGATCGTAGCCAATAAGGCGAGAAGCGATAACTTAAAAAAAAAACAAAAAAAACGAAGAGACCGACGCCGCCCCCGCCGCGTTGGTGAGGGCGAGGGGGCCCATCACAGGTATTAGGCGAGCCGGTACAAACGCGGGGACCGATCCCGAGGCGACCGGCAGAGCGGACGGACCGGCGGAGGTGACGGAACGTCTCTCGGGAAGCCGCGCGGCGGCTCCGCACGGGAACCGGATAACGTACCGGGTTCGCCTGAAAGGAAGAAGCGGGGTGAAAACCGGGCGCGAGACGGGCGACTCGACGGCCGGTACCCTACCGACGGCGCGGGCCCTTTTGACGGGCGTCCCGTGGGCGACGCCGACGGATAGAAAACGTTCCAAAAAAAAAAATTTTTTTAATTTTTAAAAAAATCGAAAAAAAATTCGAGTGTATTAATTAGTAAATATTTTGACTCTTAGATCAAACGCCCCCCCCCAAGACAGACGGAAAACCAACCCCCCCCAAAAACTTTAAAACCCCAAATTACATCGCCCGGCCTTCATGAAGGGGGCAGGGAAAAAAAGGGTCGGGGGGAAAAAAAAAACCCGAGCGGATTTTTAAGTTAATTTTTTTGACCCCTATTACGACCCCCGCCCCCCAATCGACACCCCCTGTAGTTCGAACGAAACCGGCGAAGCGTCGGTGTTTTGCACAAGAGGAAAGAAAACGAGGGGCCGCCGGGGTGGGTTTGCGCCCCCCGGCCCGCTACGGCGCGCCAGCCTCGAGAAAGGCCCGGGCCCAACGGAGGAGTAGGGGGTCGACGGTTTTGCTCTTTCGCCGGGGCCCCCCGAGGGAAACCCCCAGCGACCCGCCCGGAAGGTACCGGGTGGACCCGCGGGAGGCCCGGGGCCCTCCCCCGAGCGCGACGCCCTCCGGCCGGGGGGGAGACCCGTCCCCCGCCGGAGGGGAGCGTGACGGTTGGCGCAGGCCCCGGGGCCCCCCGGGGACGCCCTGGTGACCCCCGGCTCCCAAGAGTGCAAAGAGTGTGGCGAGTGGGGGGCCCGGGCGGGAAATTTTAAAATAATAACAAAAATCTCATCATATTAAAATAGTGGGCTAGATGTGATGATCTTATACTCTTCTCTCCGAGATCGAAAAATTTAAAAAATAATTTTAAGGGTGGGGTTTCGTGTCTTTGTGATTTTTTTAAATCTACGTTATTATTTATTTTTTTATTGCTTGAGAATTTAAAAGGTTTATACAAATTTTTTGCTATTATTATTTTTTATTTTTTTATCAAGTAAAGTTTGGCTATAATTATATATCTTTGTTTTTTTTTAGTTGGGAGATCTAAAACTATTGGGTTTATATAAATAAACCCGGGTTTCCCTATTTGATTTATTTTAATTTAATTCCTGTTGGTCTGGTATTAATTTATTCCCTTTTAAAATGATTTAAACTCCCTTGATCTTTCTGAATATAAAAATACATTTAAAAAAGGTACAATACAGCAAATATTTAAAGGCGTTGGCGACCCAGCGCCGGCACAACAGATGAAAAGTTGGAAAAAAAAAGAACATAGTCAATATAGAAACCCTACCTCATCGGCAGGGTGCATAAACTTAGTCTAATTTAGCGTTAGTTGCTAAAAGTAAATATAACTAAGGAGCCTAGCTCCGGATAGGCCTAACACTACGAGGTTACCCCGATCTAAATGTAAGACGAGACTTCAGCTCGCCAAGAGTGGCAGGTGGATGGTGTCACGCGGACCGCCGGGTGAGAATCCGCTCGGTCACGACTGACTGAGACTTGCCGCTACTAGAGAGCGAGCTATTTACAGTGTCCGGGAATCGAACCTGAATGAATGAGAGCTCGGCACACCCGACTCAAAGGTTACCACAGAGCCGGGTGGTCGGCTGGTGTCTGGCGGGTCGGGGATCGAAGCCCGATTCACCCAGGGCTGATCAGGGCTGGGGACCGACCGGCGAGAGACCCCGACCGACCCGCCAGGCAGATGTGTGTAGGCCTAGCGAGGCCGTAAAAGGGGAGAAGGCCCCGCGGTAAGAGTAATTATAAGGCGTGCTTGGTTAGCACAGTCTCTGGACCGAGTAGCCGGTTTGAACCCGGACTGTTTAAAAAACTAGATAACCAGTTATGATTAACTGAGCGAGTCCCGGGGAAAAGGCCCTAAGTAGACTGAGCTGGGACATGAACCCAGGACTCGAGTAACCTCTTATAACTAACAGGCAATGGAGATAGCTTCAGTTATTAAAACTCAGCTTAACCTACCTGTCAGTTACATAGACTGCGAGATGACCCCCCTCTGGTTCCTGGGTTACAAGAGGGGAAAGAGGGGTGGATAGCAAGAGGTGTAGCCCGCCCTCCCAGGCCACGCCTCTGATAGCCAGGCCGGGGGGGAGGAGTCTCCTCTGACTCTACTGTTGGGGGAGTGTAGGGTGAAAGGAAGACATCTATTGAACTAATAGTTATTAACACAAAATTAATTACAAAAAGTATTGTGGCCCGTATGGGGTGCAGGCCCTCCTGCTCCCTAAGGGTTTACCGCTCAGAGCCTACTTAGGTTGCTGATCTCACGGTTGGACCCTCGGTGAAGTTGTGAAGAAAGGTTTGGGTCGGGGTCGGGAAGACCGCGTGAGGCGAGGAAGAACCCGGGCCCGGAAGGAAACCACCCCAAAGAATTGGCGGCGATGAGCGGGATCCGCCGTCACGGTAAGTTGCCCCTGCCTATAAGAGCGTGGAGCCTCCTGTCGGAGTATGAGGCTCCTTCAGGAAGGACTCGGCCGGGTGGGCAAGTGTCGTCACAACCCGAAAGGGAGTTCGTGGTCAGCTGCCCCTTCAGGGCAACAGACAGAGAAGCGAAGTTAGCGGTCCTTGCAAGGGGGTAGCTTAGCTCCCCGCCGATGTAAGTAGTGCCCCCTTGGACCAAGGCCCCTATGCCCAAAGGAACCCTTATCCAGCCAAAACGTCGTAGACCCCCCATTTACCGGGGGTGGAAAACAGCCAGAAAGCTGGTGGAGAAAGGGGCCCCTCAATTATGAACGTTGCCGTTAGCCACAACGTCTACTCTGAAGTTTTGACTTATGGGGACAATTAACCGGCCTACGGCCGCAAGCACCGCATTGGCCCAGCGATGAAGCCAGAGTGGCACCCCCAGCTACCGGAAGGGAGCTCCACTGGGCGATCCGCCGGGCTCGGTGCCTGGCCTCGGCTTGAGGGACAGTTGAGCCCCTTCAATAGCGTCGCAGCAATGAGATGGACGACCACTGGCTCCTCACTAAAAGGGGGCTGCTGTGTGGCCAAAAAGGCTGGAGGCCCTTTGGCCGACAGCCCGGCAAAACGGAGGCAGAAACATCCCGCCAAGCAACGAGGGGAAACCTAAGTGCCAACGCAAGCCCAACCAGGGAGCCAGCCGCCCGATAAAGCCGCCAAGCGGCACTGCCCAGCTGACTCGAGGGTCTCAAAAACCCCGTCAACCCGCACTTCACGGGGCCCCGGGGTGTGCCGATTGAAACGCCCGCTGAATTTTCTTCAGATTCGGAAGACGGGTCGCCTTCCGCGCGTGTTACAGCTCGGCGAGTCAGCCCGTACCGGGGGACTGTCTTGGACCAGGCCCCCGTGTCACGAAAGTCAGCCAGGGGCCGATGATGATCTGAAGGATTCGGACCGAAGACCCCGCCGAAGGGGTAGGCCGCAACACCAGGAAGCTGCTGGGGCAACCCAATACAGGCAGCCCTGGATGAAGGCGCAGGCCAACGGTGGCCGGGCCAGGGTGCGCCAGGCTGGGTAAAGGGGAAGGCGGAACCTGGGAACCGGCTCCGGTCCCCCGCCTGGTACTCTAGTGGCTTGGCCGCGCAAAGAAGGGAAGATCCCTCCCATCTATGTGTGATGGGGGGCCCAGTGGGTGGCCATCCGGTCCAAGGTTCCGAGCCTGAGGGTAGGCAGCCGGGGGACCGAGGCGCCTCCGTGCGTCGGAGGAAGATTACCTGCCTCCAGAAGTTTGCCGAGCTTGGGATCCAGCATTGGTTCCAGCTGGGACGGGAGCGTGGTCAGGGTTGTGGTGAAGGTGACTCCTGACACGGACAAACCCCACATCCAGGAACTAGTGAATGGGTTTCCGTGAATCCGTTCCAGATGCCCTACCAATGGAAGCGGGTCAAACCGGCGGACAGGCGTTGCCGAATTCGTTGTCTCTCGGACGCCCGGGAGCCCCACGCAGCTGTTTCCTATCATCATGTGCGGTCCCGTCAGGGGTGGGGGAGAATCAGTCTGGGCCCGGTCAGTGCAAGATGTTCCCGGTTGGGCCATGTGCCGAGGGATTGCCGCGCTAACCCGTGGGTTTCATGGGATACCACGAGAGGGCGGGCCCGAGGACTACCCTCCCAATGGCCTGCCGCACAGAGCCCATTCCTCGGCGTGGCGGGCTGTCCCCGTACAAGTCCTTGCCGGCCGGCAGGGATGTGCGGGCCTCCAGCCCAAGAGTGAGGACGGAAGGGCAAGTAAGGCCGAAGCCCCGGGGCACGTGCGGACGGAGGCGAAAGGACTCCAGCTCCAACCCAAAGCACGGTACAATCACGCCAGTTGCTGTCAAAGAGAACTCCACCCCAGCAGGCACTCGAACCACCTCAAACTGACCGGGGAAATCCGGTTCTACCCCAATAAAATGCCCCGTAGGACGCGAGACCGCTCCTCTCCCATTCCCACCCACACAATCCTACACCCTCCAACCCGTTCCTTCCATCCCAACCCACCTTCCCCCTGATCCCCACCTAACGAGTTGGCAAGCTCAAAATATTGCATGAGCTACTCAAGGGTATTCCGGACTGACCCATGGATTTAAGAGGTTCTCTGAATCCCAGGGTCCCGAGGAGTAACCGTGGCCACCGTCGGAGCACATCATCCTCTACCTGGTCCTCCATGGCGTGGCCACCGAATAGAGGACCACCGCAGGCTCCGCCGATCTGGAAGCCAACGGTCGCGGGAAAAGGCTGAGCTTAAATTTGCAAAGCATCGTGTCGACTAAGCTCTGGAGAAACCCTTGCGCTCCGCATGAGTCTCGTAGCAAGTTTATCTGCCACGTAGGAAACCCCAGGGGGGATGGGGAAGGGGTGGACGGGGGGTTCGGTCCGAAGGGGCCTGACCACCACTCGTCATTTCCCCCCTCCAAAACAAAGGAAACAACGGCATCCAACTGGTGACCCCGACTGGCCCTGCGTTCATTTCATCACTTTCCCCCCACCACCCGGTTCGACCAGCCCCGAGGGGTGACATGGAGGTGCTTTTCGAGGGACCACGCCTGTTTAATCGGTGGGACTTCAACGCTAAGCACCCTTCATGGGGCCTAGGATTTTTGTGCGCTCGCGGGGGATTGCCCGCGACTCATAGATCTACACGGCCCCGGTGGCTGCCGGGGCCCCGACCCCACCCACTTTCCCCTTTTAACCCGGCTATCTCCCGGACGCCAGACTTCGTGTCTCCAGAGGGTCAAAGGGGGGTTAGGCTGAAATCTCTATGAACTGAACCGGATCACAACCCCGTTCTCGTGACCGGACGCCGGTTCCTTCATAGACCCCCCCCGAAAAACCCGACCTAAAAACGCATGATGGGGCAGGTTTACGAATGTGTTGAGGAGAGGGTGGGACCCCCCCTACCTTTCGAAAAAAGCGGCGGAAATCGATCGCGGGGAGTTCATAACTTCCCCATCAAGGGGGGCGCTCGAAACTTTGCGCCGAGGCACCTCCTAAGAGGCCCACGGCTTCTTTTTCCCGTTTTATCCCTTTGGGGACTCCGGGGGAAAAATCGGGTGAGGAAAGGGTTGGGAAAATCCGGGGACCCCGGAGACAAGGCCAAAGGGGCCCCCAAAGTCCATGCGGTTCGGGGTGGCCCCGAATACCGGAACAGTGTCGGGGACAAGATTGAAGCCTTGGTGCAGGACAGGTCCCTTTTGGCAAATGACGGGAACTTTAGGGGTCCCCCACCTGGCCCCTATTTTGAGTCGCAACGGGGGTGGCCAACTCCGACCCGGGGAAGGCCGATGTCTCGTACACTTAGAGGGCAATTTTTACCCCATGACAACCCGTCAACCCTCCGTTTGCCACGTGGGGCAGGTCTCAGCGCGGCTCGTACAGACCCTTGGGTGAACCGAACCCACGGAGGGAAGAAAAAGTCACGGGGCGATAGCCGCTTTTAAGACAAAACAAGGCCCCCCGGATCGACGGTATCAGTAACGCGGGCCCCCAAAACTCCCTTGGGGCATTAACTTTTCCCGTGGGGTTTTTCACGCCCTCCTGTTCCCGATCACTTCCCCGAGCTCTGGAAACATGCCCAAAGCCCCTGCTTTTATAAACCGGGTAAGGACCCCGGGCCCTAGCTTTGCCCACCGACCGACAGCTTGCTCGAGCGGGCAAGTTGTTTGAAGACTAATAAAGAAGACGACCCGAATGTTTTTGGAGGGGGGCATCTTTGGGGGACGAGCAATCGCTTTCGGGCGGGGACACCTACTCTCATCAATTGTCGGCTCGTGGAAAAAGGGTTAAAAGAACTTTAACATCAACAGCTGACTGGGGCTGTCTTTCTTTACGTCAAAGGCCTTCGACCGTTTTGGCACAGGGTCTCCTTTTCAAACTCCTCTCCCCGAACCGCCCTTCTACCATTTTAAAGGTTTTTCAATCTTAACTTTCCCCTCCACCCTTTTTCCCCCTACCCCTTTTGGGGAACCCCCCCTCCCCAAATCAGAACATCCGGGGGGAGGGCCGCAGGGTTTCCCGGGGGCCCCGCTTTCATCTCTATTAACACATTCCAAAATCCCAGGGACCCAGTTGGCTCTGTATGCGGGCACAAAAGGGCCCATACGGAGTCGTGGCGAGGGCAAAATGGTGGAGAGGGGACTCCAGAGCACCTACGCAGTTGGAGGGGGGCTGACAACCCCGGGGAACAAGTATTTAAAGGGGAAAAACACTGCAAGCCTTCACATGGAAAGAAAGTATACAGGGCCGCTCCACTCCCGGGTGTTCGGGGAACAGATCGATGGGCGGGCAGGTTTAAATACCTGGGGCTACGCGGAACAAAACTGACCTGGAGACTACATGCAAGAAAATCAACAAGGGGGAGGCAAAGGGTGGGGGTCCCAGGCCCCAGTTAAAGGCGTAGCGCCCTGCTACAAGGGCGGTTGACCGTCAAGCAGTTGTCAGCCGCCTCGACATCGTGTCCCCCCTTGGGGTCACCTGGCGGACACGTATATGAGGGGAGCAGGCGTTCCGAGCGTATGTCTAGGTCATGTGGGCACCTTGGGATTCCGGGAATGAGACCTTTATCGGGACCTGGATATGCCCCCACCATCAAGGCCACTTTCCCCAAACTGCGCAGCTTTCTACGCTAACTTCCCGGGGCCCCCAATCCTTACCAGGGGCTTGGGAACTACGTCATCGACCCCGGGGGTGCCTCGACGTCCCAAAGCCCCCTCGGATAAGCGAGATGTGTCAACAGTGGTTTTGGGGGCTCTCCAAAACCCCCCCCCATAGGTAGGGCTCCCCACGTTTCTAAAAAACCCCTTTGTCGGGTTTTTTTAATTTCTTACCCCCCTTTTTACCCCAAAATTTTTAAAAAATTTTTTTAATCCGTTTTTTTGTTTCGAACTTCGCGAAACGCGACAAACCCGTTCTTAAAATTTTTCAAACCCACGGGGGGACCAATTGGGCGTAAGTGTTTTGGGAAATTGCTCTCGTGCTCCCCTTCTGGAAACATGGAGCTTCCTTTTTTTCTGTGCTTGGGGCCAAGAGGCTATTGTTTCCCTTATTGGGCTGTCTTGCCCCATTTCCCGGGATTTTCAGAAGGGGGGGGGGAAACCGCAAAAAAACCCCCCCCCCGAAAATTTTTGCCAGCCTCGACCCGCCACGATCGAGAAAATAGTTGGTGGTTTTAATTTCCCCGGGGGATGAATTGTGGGCCTAGTTTTGGGCGCTGAGGCGAAATTGTAGGGGTTACCGGGGTGTCGGGGATTAATACACCCACCCCCGGCCTCAGCCGTGACTACGGATTCACCAGGGAGTCGGGGGAAAAAAAACGACCCTGCCCAGTAAAAGCGCTGGGCCCCCCTAATATTTAGTAAAAAAACAGTTAAGTAATATTTAAAAATTTAAATTAAAAACTGGCTGGATAGCTATTAATAAGATTTGTTTACAAAATTAATTAGGGCCAGGTTCGGTGGAAAGGGCTAATATTACAGGGTTTTTATTAATAAAGAAGAGATTGTTATTTTCACGGGTCATGTTTGGGGGGAGGGGGGGGGGGACACATTTAAAAGCAATAAACTCACCCGTGTACTTGAATATAATAATTCCCCCCTTGGACCCACCGGCCCCCTATGCACACTATGGGAACCAAGATCTAAACTAAGACCTCAGCTTAGAAAACATGAAATGGTGGTAGTAAAAATACAACGGGGGGATTTTTAAATGTGGGGGACCGAAAAGTTTAAAAAGGGCCAGGTTTTTAAACAAATTTTTAAAAAGTTTTACATAACCGTCTAAAGGTTGCAATAAAAAAAAATTTTAAAAAAAAGAAAAAATCAGGTTTACATTAACCAACGGCGACTAAAGGGGCCCGGGAAAACGAATTACAAACTTAAACCCGACGTAGTTAAACAGAGTGGCTACCACCGGCAAGTCTGTACTAAGGAACTCACAGGGGGGGGGGGGGGGGGGGAAACTCATTACACTCGCAGCGGTTAGCCCCAAATTTAATTAAAAAAAATATAGAAAAATAGTAATAATAAAAAAGCAAAAATAATTTAAAAAAAAAAATCAATCATACTAAATATTATTTCTTGTCATAAAAAGGGGGGCCCTAAGGGCCCCAAATAGATTTCGTCAGTGCACCGACATTTCGGGTACAAAAGTCCAGAAACAACATCGGACACAAAAAGAACGATCACCCGGGGGACCGCGACACAAAGCCGCGAAACGGGCGGCCCGGGATCCCGGGGTCCAAGCGGGGGGCTCTTCCCCCGAGTGTCTTCGAAGGTTTCCCACCCCTCGCGGCCGCCCTCTTTTCACGGGGGGCCCCGCCCCCGGGCCTCGCCCACGACCTCTGGGCCCCGCCCCCCCCCCGGGCCCCTGGGGGCCTCTTCTCGGGGGGGAGCGGGACTTCCCCGGGGGCGACACTTCTACGCGGCGTGTCAGCAGCCTGACCACCGCACCCCCTGATATTGACGGGGCCGGTCACGTGCTCCCCGTAAATGTCTCGCTCCACGGGGGTGTCCGAGACCATGAACTCGCATGATCTTGGCGTACTTCCATCGTACACGCAGCTGTCAAGGACCGGGTTTGTTCCGGGGTCCCAGAGCGCCCCCATGAAAGGGGCCCCGGGAAAACGTTACCCCAGGGGTTTTCCTTGGCCTACTATCCCCGCAAATGATCTTTTGAGGGGCGCGGGGGGGATCCGGCCACGACGGTTCCAAGGGGAATTTTCACGTCCACGATGGTGATCACCGGTTCTCCTCGCCAGGCCCCCAAGTCTGGGGAACGGGTGTGGTACCCGGCGGTTCACGCGGATCTCCCTCATCTCATCACGCGGGACCCCCGTACCAATCTTGCAACAGCGTTTTGACGGCCTCCATGCTGGGAAATTTTGCGTGGTTCACAACTTGCCCCGCGTCCTTGGGGACCCTTTTAGGCGGGCTCTTGGTAAACCCCCATCAGCAAACCTGGGGTATTCCCCGTCCGAGGGGTGGGGCTGGGGTCCCCCCTAGTGTGGTGGCCTCATACGTCTTCCCCCCGATCCCTTCTGGACGAGGGGTGACGGTACCTCGACCGGCACCGCGGGGAGCTTCTCGACCCCAGCTGCCGGCCGTCTCTCCTACTTTACGGTTCGAAAATTGCACCCGGGTGGGGATGAGAGGGTGAACTGGTGGGACCTCGCTGAACCCCCATGGCCCCGCAGGGTTTTAGCCAGGGGCCGCCCGGCCTTGCACCACGTCCAGTGGGGTTTTCCCGGGCGCCACCGTCGCCGCCAAAATCTTCTCCCCGCTCCCCCTGAATAGCCGACTAATGTCCTTTTGGGTCCATGTCCGGCTCCCCTCCCCACCACCCCCCCCAAGCGTTTTCCCGGGCCAAATCCCGGGCCGGGGTTTTTCGGGGCAAGAGGGGAAAGCCGGGGGCCCCGGTGGCGACGTCAGCGATTCCAAGGGGGGGCAGACCCCCCCCCCCCTTCATGCTGCGCTCGTACGCTGAGGAGGGAAATCCACCGTTTGCCAAAATTCTTACCCTCCGGGCAAACTGCTTCAGGGAACATCTCCTCACGCACCCCCCCCCGCAAATAAATTGCAGCCTCGACGTTTGGAAAAGTAGAGACCGCGTCAATCTTCTGCCAGGGGCTAAAAGACTCCCCTCGATGCATCGAGGCACGTATCTGATTCCGAGCTCCTCTTTAGTGACTGGGCCACCTTATATCCAGTTGGGACCCCCCAGTTTTATCGGGCCTCGCATTCTAAAGAACCACTTACCCCCGGGGAAAGGGAAAAGGGTTTTTCGCACCACCCCTGCTGGTCCGCGGCGCAGTTTAGGGGAGGGACGCGCACTTCCTCGGTTTGAACGCAGTCCCCCCCCACTAGCCCCCTGGCCGATCCGTTTAAGAGGTCTCGACCGCCCGGGCTCCCCGATAAGGGCATATCGTCCGCGAGGCCAGAGTCGTGGGGTTGACCGGGGAAGATA